>JAAXOA010000044.1:0-50619 GCA_036561885.1 Salina celebensis | reverse complement strand
TTCTAATACGTACTGAAAATTTCAGGTCAAAAGGTTGTATGGTGTAGGAGGAGATGCATGTACAAGAATGTGAAAAAATGTGTTTAGTAAACTTAATAAGAAACAAAAGTTTCTTAATAATGCATCCGTGCAAAAAAAATGAACCACGCTGTTGTTGATATGAATTTTATATGCGAAAATTCCCAGCCTGGTGAAAGTTTTATATTGAAACCGAACCAGCTGTAATCACTTCACCATTAAATATTCATGTGGTTATGGGTTCAAAAGCCGGGATTCACCCACATAATATGTCCGGATGTTTACTGTCACTGTGGAACAAGTTCAAAGATGAAAGAGAAATCTACAACAAAGGCCTTTGGATAACAAAATGAGTTTAGGCCAAACGTTTATAAATCACGCATCATCGAATATTGCCAGACTTGGTTAAAATTCCATGCAATATTTAAACTTGTACGCTCTTTAAAACCTTGAATCCTAATATGAAATATGCTAAATTCCGTTCCTTTCTGGTGTGAAATATAATGCCGGTTTGTGATAAAATAGTTAAGTAAATTTAACTGCAAGACTTACCGGTATCCAGGCATACGAGGGTCATAATCGTCCATCATGGAAGCCACATCAGGCGTACTCTTCCAGTTGCGAGATAAGCTGTCATCTCCATCAAGTACAGGATTGTGCACTGGTTTAGGATTGGACACGCCTGATTTCTTTACGGACTTGGCGGCAGACTTTCTCTTAGATGATCGATCCGACGGTCCCTTCTTTCCATTGCTAGGTTTATCGTTTCCAGGAACAGTTGGAGCATTTTCAGCCGTGTTTTCTCCTTCTCCTCCAGCAGGTGCATCCATAGATTGTTGTTGAGATGGCTTCTTCTCGATTGAAGGCTGCAAGAAAATCAAAGGCAAAATTGTAGCTTGATGTAATACACTGTAAGCTTCATATTAGCTATGCTGTTAGAAAATTACCGAGTGTACGCTAACAATACTTCCGGCTCCAATACTTACGCCAGAATCTCTGGAGTTAGATCCTGCACTGTCCAGCTCGCCCCGTTTCTTTTTAGCAGCAGCAAGCTCCTCAGGGGAAGGGCCAGTGTTATCCAATTCCAGTCGATAAACTTGATACTCTTGTTGCATTTTACTCACAATCTGTTCCACTTTATCTGGCTCATTAGCACCAATCTTCCCATCTTTTGGTGTCTTCTTAGGAGAGGCCTTTGAAGACTTCGGTGTTTTACCAGCCTTGCGTGAATTTTCTTTTTTGCTGTTCCTAGTCTTGTTGTTGGCAGGACCATTACGTCTTTCTGTTTTCGGGTTATCAGCTTTCATGACTGGAGAATCTTCCTCCTCCTCTGAACTTGCAGATCCAGAGTGATTAGCAATGTCTAAATCATCCTCATCAGAGTACGTTGATTTCAGGTTGTGTCTGGGAGTTGGGTAGTATTTGTCCCGTAGTGTGTTCATTTGCTGCAGAGGTACCCCTTTTGCCCGGGATGGAGCTCGCAATGACATTGACGCTTGGTCGTATGGGTCCGAAGAATTCATAGATGAGGATCCATTGTAACTATCTAACCCATCAATGCTACCTCCAAATGAATAGTCATAAGTTCCCCCGGGCATGTGATGAGGAGACATCATTTGGTCTCCGTGGCCTCCCATTCCTCCACCATGCTGCATATTACTTCCGCCCATTCGCACTGCGCCCATTGCGTTCCCAGCTAAAGAATACTTGTTTGGGAGAAGTGAATAGGAGCCATTGGATGACATCCGACCGTTACCATTTTCGTTGGGCGCAAATCCGCCGCCATTTCCATTCATAGCCATGCCACGGCCTAGCGCGGATCCATTGGCGTTTCCTTGGTAGTATCCACGACCCATGCCAGGATCCTGGCGTGATTACAATGAAAATATGATGTTGAAAAGTGTCGCGCGGACTAGTGGAAAATTGGTTGCTAGCATATCTTTCTAAATCGCTCGTAAAGGCCGAGTGCTATATTGCATTACATGGTACTGGAATTATGTGCGTGTAATATGTACTGAAGTGAAATATGAAAACGAAAGTGGTTGCTTTTTAAGTATCGCAATGTTGGTATAAAATGTAGCACACAAGAACTAAGGTACTAGTGTCCAAACGCATACACTGGTTTCTTGGATTGTTGATAAAAATCTTTATGATACATCGAAAACCTAACACATATTTGGCTGATCGATGAATTGGAGCCGACCCTGGCCTGTCTTCATGCTTCAACGGGTTTCATTACTTTCTTCTCCTAAATTAGGGCGATACAATTAGTGCTCATATAATATTGGAAGCTCCAGGTATCTATTGATTTTATCAGGCCATGAAATATTTCGGAAAACACAGCTTACAAGCACTAAAACATGTTAGTTAATTAGATACAGGCTATCAGCATAAGATCTAATTATATAAATTACGACCCGATGTAGTTTGCAAAAACCTTAAAGTGATTACTAGAACCCTGCCGCAAAAACATTATTGAACAAATCATATAACCAGGCATAATCTACAGCAAGCTTTCACTATACCCGCCAACCAAGCTACTTCGTAACATGAAATTTGCAGGAGCCAATTACGCTGTGTATTTACAAATGGTTTGAAATATGCAGAAAATGAGTAATGTGTTTAAACCACGGTACTACTTTCTTTTTGATGCTCTAAGCTTCAGTTTTATGCAAATTAAACATTTTATGATTCTATTGGGAATATGTAAATACATTGAACAGACGACGATACTAAATTTAGCATTTTGTATTAGTTTTAACCTGTTGGTGTGACATTTTGGTTGAGTTAGAATATTGCGATGGTTTATACGGGCTTCTGTAATCATTCCACGCGGAGATGGGTGGTAGTTTACTCTGTTCTTCGTCCATGCCCTTCTGTCTGGCTATCAGAACGGCCGGATCGTTGTCAGGCATGAATGGAGTACGTCCATTAGCAACGTGCGGAGCTGGATGATGACCATTAGGAGCCATCTGCCCTTGGGCTCCCGATGGCGCTTGAGCCCTATACGGGCTGTAGTATGTCTGATAATATGACATGTTTTCGGGTTTTTCCTTTGCAAAATTATTTTGACCAACTATCATTTTGTTGAATTTTTTTCTTAAATGTTTCTTATGATAAACACTGTATATGCGATAATATTTATCTGCAGTCTTAAATAAACGATGTCCAAACTCACAAAACAGATTTTACTATCACTTTCATGCTTTTTCCCGGAAATAAAATGCTTGTCAAATCAGATAGATGAAGGGATTGACCTTGATATACTTTCACCAACTTTCTCCATGTAGTTTTTTCACTGTTTACCTAAACTTGTAACTGAAATCCAAAGAAGACACAAAGGATCCAACCTTTCAAGAAAATTGACTAAGAATCAATGCCATTAACTAAACTGTCTTTGAGTAAAAGTTTTTTTCCCAAAGGAAATCACGATTCACTTTGTAGTCCAAACAACTGCCAGTTGTTCACTGTCTCTCTTACTCTTTCTTCTGATATGTATTGAAAGGGTATAGGAGAACAAGCTTGGCTTTTGTTGTGATGTTTCTAGTTGACAAGCTATCGATGAAATGAATCAAGCTCAGGAAAAAAAACCCTTTTCAATCTAGACAACAGCCGTCCATCATCCAGAATGAGGACTGTTTCTTTTGTGACACTTGTGGTTTGCTGGCTGACAAAAGACTAATGCTTAGTCCTGTGAGCTGCTGTATATTTCGATTCCACTCTGACCGATTGACTTGTATAGATATTGGAATATATATATGAAATTGACAAACACGCGAAGAGTAAACAAAGAGACTGCTGCTTTCACTTCCAGTGCGTTCACGCGAGTGTGCCAGGTAAGTATGCCCCTACCTGCACTATTTCTTCTTTTCTACTTTCCCAGGTCCCTACTTGCTTAACTGGTGGCATACCGAAGGAAACCCACATTGGAATATACAAATCGTTGCAAGGTAAACGAGCATCTGTAGCTGAGCCACTTAGCGCATATAAAATGTATAGATTACTTTCTATGTGGGTTATATAAATGCTGGTTTAAATACTAAAACCGGTTGACGTTTCCCGTGCCGATTATATTTATATGGATGGATTGTATGGAGGAGGAACAGTCACACTTGGAGAAAACATGCAAAGTATTGTAAATAGTAAAACAACAACGAAACAGAGAGACCCAAACCGTGTGACCTTCTAACACATTCTTATACAAATCTTGTAGAAATGGGAACGATTTTCTAGTTTTTATATGTAATCTACTTGTGCTAAATAGGGCTACTTGCTTGCAATGGTTTAACTTACAGTTTCGCCTTTTCTATATATCTGGGATGTGATAAGCTTGTGTATATCGCAATATATTATGTATGACAAGCAATACAAAATACTGACAATAATTGAATATTTACGAGCTTATTTTGATTTCGCAGGTAATTCTGGAAAGGAACCAGAAATCCTATATAAATCATTGCATACTTCACTCATGCACTGGATTTGATTTGAATCGAGAAAAGAATTTTCTCTTTAGTCTTTCATCTTTATCGAATGATTGAGGTCAGCATAAGTAGATATGAAACCTTTACAGAAGGTTGTATCTAATTTTGGCATAATACTTCTTTTAAAAGAATTAAGGGACGAAAAGGGACGGTGGTTATGCCCATAGAAAAAAAATGTGTATTATATTACGAATTATTCTATGGGTTATGCCAATGAAAGATGGCTCAAATTGATCACAAATTACTAAATTATATAATTTTTAGTTGTGAGGCAAAATAGTATTTTCGAATCAAGTCAAATGTAGACAACTGTTACAATAATAGTGGTTTCATATAAAAAAGCGCCATTGAAATGTCTGATATGCAACATATGCTATATCAAATTAAGTGTTATTATAATTTAGTAAAAATTCAGCTAATGGGCCGCTTATTGACATGCATTATCTGACACAAAACTATCTAAAATCTGATCCAAACAATTTAGCATAAATGCCTTACATAAACATAATACAAGGTCAATCGTTGGCTTGATCAAGTAAGCGATTGATGATGCAGCTCTTATCAAGGTGGGATGCAGAAACCGTGTCACTTGTGCGATTACCGAAAGTACTATTTTTTATTCTGGCTTATATCCGTAGCTACGGCTGGAATTTATATGCCTGAATCATATTTTTATACTTATAGTTTAAGCTGTTGTATTGTTGCATTTGCATTGCACTATGCGTTTATCTTTATGCATATTTCTTTTGAAACAACAGAGTAGTAAAATGGTCCCAATATTTTGACACATTTTTTTCAAAATGTTATTGGAAAACACTGAGAAAATCCATATTCATAGGAGAACTCCTTTAGTGGGTGATTAATAGTGGCGTTTGGCGTACCACCTACAACAACGCGCTCCAGATACTTAATGTGACGTTTACCACTAAGACCAAATATTTCTTTGTAGAGTGATTCGTCTTTATGTGGCTCTCCAACCAACGTTGTACGAGAATGGGAGAGGAAATAATATGCTATATATAACAACTAACAGCCAAACTAGTAACAAATTTGACATTTGTATTGGTAGAAATTTAGGGAAAGTAGATCGAGTACTCTCTTGAACTACAAACTACAGCGTGTGTCAAATTTTGTGTTGTATGAACTACTTTCCAAGAAGCAATATGCTGTGTACTTTCTGTAGGTTAAATATGGGACTGGACAAAACGTGCAAATTTTTAAATTAAAACCTCACGAAATGTTTCGTTGCAGTTTAAAATTGCATTTTTGTGTTAAAATTCTGTTCGTAAATGTTTGTATGATTACTTAAATTCTCTAATTTTGAATGTAAATATGAAAAGATTATTTTCTTCTGTTGATCACTGACCATGTATATCATAAGTTAGAAATAGTTACGCAATATTTGCCGCAGTTGATTCAAGCTACTATTGTTTGAATGTTTGGTACAGTGAAAGTGAAAAGAAATTTGTTGGAGCATGTGTGAAAGTGGAATTAGGTCAAAACATTGCTCAACAAAAGGGGTCATTACTGTTTTTTAAGTCAAACAACAATACAACTCACACCTTCGCACATTAATATTCTGGAAGGGTGGAAGAAGAAAATACATATTCCAGAGTATTATTAGTTCGTTTTGTACTATGGAAAGAAAACAAGTGCATTTACGATTCTTCTTTTAGTACGCCACCAACAGCTTGCCCTCCTTTACGACTTGCGCTTTCATTTAACAATGTCACTCATATGAAATACGGCTTGGAGAAAGGAATGGTGAAAGGAAAGGTTTGTTCAGTAGTAATGATTCACCACAACGTGAAATATCGCTATCGTTACTGGGACTACTAACGTTAACTCTGCGGCATTATGTATCTCGACTTGTATAGCAAATTGATTGACACGCTTCAATTGAGCAACCCGCGTGTGGTTAAAATCGCCCGTGTTTTACTTGCACAAAATGCATTTAAATCGAACGTGACCTAAATATGTGACTGCACGTCTGCAAATCATATTCTTCGTTGTATAGAATCTAATTTTCATTTCAATGATGATGATGAACACAAGTAGTACACTCAATGATGCACCTGTCACCGGGCTTACAGTTGATTGTATTGACATGGACGTTAATGTCAGCTTTACAAAAGATAACAGCTAAAATTGTATAAATGACAGCTAAGTTTTGCTTCCATGAAATTAACACTGCTTGCATTTGAAGCTTGTAGCTTCTATGTAAGTGTATTTAATGTTAGTAATTGTTAGTTGCAAGCCATATTGAATTTGTTTAGGAACCGGAAATACGCTTGAAAATATTTGGAGCTCAATAATAATTGATGCACATTCCTTACCTGGTTATGTGAAAGACGATTTGAGTTTGAATCTCCATTGTTTAGATTTGACACTTTCATTCGTTGATTTCCCATCCACTTGTTATAGCCATTATCGCTCGAGTTAGAATCCGACTCCAAGCTAGATGAAACAAGATCAAGTTGCCTCAAGTGAGTATGACTCATTTCTTGATCTGAGATCAATGGTTTGTCTGGCAATCTGAAAGTTATTTCAAGTATCAGTATTTACTTGATTGGGCAGGAAAGGTTAATTTTGAATCGGATGAAAAGTGCTAAATAACAAAATAACTGACTATGAAATGATGGCAAAACTCATATAATCATTACTTGTAAATGGGTGCTAAGACAGAAGTGGCTTCACATGGTTTTATAGGCCCCGAACCAGCTAATATCCATGCTACGTCTGCTGCCACCACTGAGTTGGCGATGTCATTAGTTTGCTTTCTCCTTCCAGAACCAATGTTGTTCAGTACCGGTTCCAAATCAATGTCCAGGTTTGTCACACTGCTGGTACTTGTCCCACTAGAGGACGCAATTCGTCTTTCATGAATACTTGCGGAACATTCGCTTTCACCAGAATCACCACCAGACGTATCACGTTGCCTACTAACCGCACGATGTTGTCTGCTAAAAAGCTTACTCGTAGCTGGAATTTTCAATGCGTAGTCCACCAGATCATTTAACGACGGTGTTGGAAGCAAATGACGTGATATTCTGGCTGACGTAGCAGAAATTGGAGAACCAGTGAATTTAATTTTCTTCGGGGATGCATTTGGATCATTTTCAATGCGTGACACTGGTATTGGTATTCTACTTGGTGTAGGTACTTTTTCTGGAGCCTCTGGCTCAACTTCGCTTGACGCTGAACCAGCTTCCGGTGCAGAACCATCTGATGGAACACTGAATTTCGAAAGCATTCGTTACATTTTTTGATTGTAGAGATTTAAACCTGCAAATGAAATCAAAATTACCTGCAAGCATTTTTCTCAGCTTCTGCCTCTTTTAGCAGCTCCTCCTCCTCCATTATCATCTGACGAAACGTTGGAAGGGCAACATGAGAGCCCATCGCGTGAGACACAACAGACAAACATTCAAGGGCAGCTTGTCGCATTCGCCGTTTCGGATGGAGTAGACATCGACAAGCCTACGTTACAAATCAATCAGTTACAATGGTTCTTCACTTATAGTATGTATAGTACACGCAACACATTTGAAATTACCAGTTTTGCAACAAGGTTCAAATCGAAATCTTCTCGTGGAAAGGTGAGCAGTGCAAATGTCACAGAGTCGAGGGCAATCGCTTTTAATTTTGGAGCTCCACCTTTAAACATTCATCATATCGTAATATAATTAGTAATTACAATGCAATGCTTTGGCTAAAGCTCATGGTATGTCATTAGCATTTTATAAGTTGTCAAAATCCGACTCCCCGTTATTTTACCTGGCCCGCCCGTTGGGATAACAATTCTTTCATCGTCTTCACTCTCTTTTCTTTTCTTCCGCACCTTTTCATCATTGCCAGCGAGAATAAAAAGGAGTGGGTCAAACACCATCTCGGGACCAGCCGTCTTAATCAGCCTTGCCAAAGCCAAGATTCCTTCATTCTTTAAAACAGATCTGGAAGACTCCGAAGAAAGTTCGCAAAGGGCTCTTACAAGCCATGTTAAATCTGCATATGGTAATACCCGCAGTCCACTGTACGATTTACAATCTCTCAGCCTTTCGATAAATACATTGACAGCAGTCAAGGAAGCCAACTGCGAGCGAAAGTTGGATCCAGTGAGGTATAGCAATGACGTAACTAATGGAATGACTTGTGGCAAATTGTTCATAATTGTTTGGGGAGAGACTTGGGCCAAATAAGTGGCTAATTGGGTTGATACATTCGCCAGGTGGTCCTGCTTGCTTGCATTCATCTGTAACAAAACAATCCGTAGAATATTGAAACCAAAAAAAATAGTGAAAACCACAAGCTCTTTAGTGTTTTCATCTCAAATTTCTCTCTGAATCTGTACAATTACAGCATAATAGCAGCTGGATCCATTTCTAATTCATATGCAATAATGGGATCATATAGATGAAAAAATAATGACTAGTCCAACCGTAAATGCTGAGTTTCATTACTATAATTAACTGGTTTTCTATCATGAATGTTGGCACAACATGAGCTACAATTGCACCCTTCTGGTGAGCAAATTAGGAACCCAATTGTGTTACGTTGCGTTTCGCCGGGTTATTAAAATAGTCATATTATTTCCCTGCGGTATGGGCCTTCATAATTTTCATGTCAGTCGGTTTTATCAAAGATCAAAAATCACCCGGTCGTATTGCACTGAATACCACATAGGGCCACGAAACCAGGTCAGTTCTCTTTCGCAATCATTGGTGCTACAGTTTTTTCAGGCACTAATAAACCTTTCTGGATCAACTAATGATGTGAAAGAGCTCATATTACACTTATGGCAACAATAATAAACATATACTGAAACGCTTGACCTCAAAAGGCGTAAGGAGATGGTCGCGATAAGAGTAAGTTGTGTGGGGTATTTCCATAATATCTAGGAGTAGTGTTGTGCAAATACCATCAACCATGAAAACGTACGTTACATTTTTAACATCCGCTTACTAGAAAACCATTTGAGAACTACTTTCAAGCAAATCAATCCAGTGTGTTGCTATGGGGCTTCCAACACCACTTATAATCCAATAAGCAACCTATTGAATTATACAATACTGAATTCATTCTATTTTACTTCCGACACCGGAAAATACTTCATAACTGGAATCGTTCAAATGGTGGTTTCTTACAATCCAAGTTGTCATTTTAAGCGTTGTCATGAAACGAAAGAGAAAGTTGGCCTCTATGAGAGATATGAGCGAAATATAGAAAAGTAGTCCCCTATAAGTTCTGGAACTATTAACTTTGTCGGAACTTTTATTATATGCGTCTAGGGTTTAAAAATAAAAATAAACACGCAAGTTTCTTTACTAAACGGTATTTCCTGCGCATAAAATAAAAATGAAAGTCAAACCTTAAAACAATATACTAAAAATGGTTTTGCAATAATGTTGTAACAAGCTTGAAATAATAACATACATGACCTACTAATACTATCGGTTGCATGAGCAATTGTATAATTTTAAAAAATACGGTCAAAACTGCATTCAAAACGCGTGTTAGAAGGGATTTATTGTGACTCTGAGGCACGACAAGTTGCCATTGCCCTGCTTCTTCGTAGATTTCTCTTCAGTGTGAAAGCGTGTGACTCAGTATTACATGAGGGTTGTTGAGACTTTTGATAGTAGAACATATTCAATGTTGGGAATGTTGGAGTTCTAGCTTGTTTTATGACTTGAGGGAAAGAGCGACATGAAATGTCTAATGATTACATGCTGAGCTGTCAAATCTATTACATTCCCTGGAAAGCGTGGTGAAAGTAAAAGTAACCCAATTTCTACTCGGAATAAAAATGGACCCATGTTGCCTGTACATAGTTTACATGCATGAGATGATCACGCTTTCATTTACTTTCACTTAATACGTAATAGGAAAACGTTACCTCCATTACTCCATTGTACTCCATGAAAGACCCAATCAACTCATCCAAATTATGCAGCTCGGCAATGATACCGTTGACAATTGATGGAAACTCATTATCAAGATTAGAGACTGTTTCAGTATTCTCAGACTTTGCGTTTTCCATTTGCCACTGAATGACTTTCTCCCCCTGGTCGATATCACTCATCACTCCCAAATCCCCAGCAGATCCCTCGGTTTTGCTGTCATTTGGATTGGAAACATTGAGGGAGTCCATATTAACAGAATTTTTCCTACTTCCTTGCATTTCTGTATTTTCTTTGATGGCTTCATGAGTCTTCGGACTTTCAGTCTCTTCGGCTTCCTCTAGAATAGTACTATTTTGAATCTCAGATTTAACAGTCTCATTCAGCAGTTGTCTCCCGGATTCCGCCATAGATGAGTATTCACTGGTATGACTTCCCACAGATTCTGAGGGAGATTCACTTCGAGAATGATTGGAACTAGACCCTTCAAAGGTCACATGACGATTTATTCCTTCCATTAAATTCTCTTTGGATTTGAGTATCGATTTTTGGTCTGATTGACCTGTGGAAGGAGGTATGAAAGAGTTTGAAAGAAGATTGGTTGGAAGTACAGTGCATCTACTGCCCGCTCGTCGCCTCCTTTCTCCGTCAATCGAAGTAGCTGCACTTGAGGGCGGTTCGGTCACTTCTTCCATGGGCGTTAAAACCCCAATTTTGTCTCGTGGATTTCGCGATTTTTCACGTAAATGGGACAAAGGTTGCCTGTCCACCCGGGGTGGATGATACATTGGAATGGGAGGGTAGGCTAACTGCCTCTTAAAAATTCTATCTTCTTCTGAATCATCAGCTATCACAGGATAATCCGTTGCAGAATCTGATTCCAAATCTTCTTCGGTTTCAGGAAGGTTTAAATCTTCGGAAAGAAAATCCTCATCTTCTTCATTTCCAGAGTCCTCCCCTTCCTCCTCATCCTCTTCTTCTTCTACCGTGGTTTCCTCCTCTTTACTAGATTCACCTGGCGTAAGCTCATCCGACTCATCTTTCAACTTAAATTTAGTCATTTTTGCAGAACAACGATTATAACCAAAACTGATTGAGTGTTAGATGCATTAGAGACTTTTCACAATTGTCTATTGGTAGCAAGACACGTATTAGGAAGGTATTGAGTACACTTTCACTTTCAAGGATGTAGGTGATGTCGTTAATCCAATAAGGAATTTTTATGATACACATTCACATAAGAGGTAATCAGGACACCTAATCAGATATGGAGATCCTTGATGAGATGTGAGAATTCCATGTTATATCATCACTGGTCACAGAAGGCCACCACGAAACTGCTGAATCGAAGGACGCAAAAATTACAAATGTCTCATGTTCTCGGATTTGCAACTAGCCGTACTTCCGTTAGTTGAATATTTCAATGAGCCAGGGTTGACTTGCCCGCTGTAACATAAACATGACATGGTTAAGGTATGTTTCACAGTCTCAAATGTCAACTCTGCAAAAAGTAACAGTCAACCTGTGCATAAAAATCTCCAAGAGAAAATCATGACTCCTGAATCTATATTGTATGCAGGCATAATGAAAAAAACTACATGAGCAGCTCATGTAGGTTGCAAACCAGGTGCAAAATATGTTGGCCTGTGTGTAGAGAACAAAACCTGTTTTTTTACACCTTGTACAAACCAACCACCAACAAATTTCCGGCCTTTCATGTAACAAACGTATGGAGAAAAGTACTTTCCAGCATGTGACTGTTTGATTTGAAAGAAAGCAACGGTGGAATAAAGAAATCGTTCTACAAGAAATGACATGCAATCTTTTAGGCTAGTAGTCTCAATATAATAGGTTGAACCTCTTTTTTTTCTCGCAAAAAAACATGTTCATACAATACAGTCACCGTGTAAATATGCAGGTGTCAGAAAAAAATCGTTGGTACATTCAATACCACAAGTATTTTCCATTTCGCCAACTCAATCTATTATTTTTATGTCTGCCAAGTTTGTGTATGGTTCTAGCAGAAGTTCTGAATGATGTGTGAATGCGCAGAAATCATACACAGAACATGAATAAACTACGAACAATAAGATTTTACCATTTGGTCGGGAACTGCGTACTGCCATAACTCCAGCGAGGGCGGCAGAAGTAACAAAGAAAAGCCATACGGAGAGAAAATGGGATACACGTCAGTTGTAGAAAGCTTGTTTCACTTTCTCCGTCGGTCGTTACCTTTTGCCACCACAAGTTGTGGCAGTTTCTAGCAACAAAGCAGTAGAGAACAGCTCACAGGTTGTAATTGGTTTATAGGCGAAACTGCTGCTTGAGGCAACACAACAACTAATGACAATAACGTTTCCAAATTCCAAATGAGTGTTTCATAACTAACACACATAAATTGAGTTTATTAATTTGTAAACAATCGGCTTTCATCATACTATGATTATTTCTATTTTAATACTGTCGAACCCATACTTGCAGAGCGTATTTTACCAAAAACTTTCAACGTTTGTTCATTTAAGTTTTGTTTCAAGTATGATTTTTGGATATTTCTCTTTTTCAAGACGCACAATTGACACTACACAAGATAGTTGATAAGGATATACCAGAACTAGAACCAGATTCCCTTTTTCCAAATGTATGTATTTTCCGATATGTCAATTGGGATTAGTAACTCCACTTCGTATTTCAAACATTACCTGCCAACAATGCAAAATCTCCATGTGGACTTGCCCACTCTACGAGTCGAGAAGGCTAAACTGCAAATGACAAAAAATATTTTGAATCCAAACTTTTGTAGGTTCCTTTCTTTCACGTGCCGTAAGACTCATAAGTTTTGTTGGATGGTCATCCATCATCATGAGGGAGACCTAAAGATAATAATGGGTATCGCTGATTTTTGTAGATTTTTTGCAACATGATATGACTTATCGCTAATAACAGAAAATAGCCATGGACTCAAGAACAAACATCCTATTGTTAAGAGAAAGTATGGCATGAACCAACTTTCTATTTAGAAAGAATGGAACCCACACTGTAAAAAAACGAAGCTTCTTTGTGTCCAGCATTCTAAACGTCTTTGCTAAATTGTCCCATTACTGCCATGGACGGCTGGTAGAGGATGGTACCAAGGTTGTTCAACCACGACACATGCCACTTTCTTATTTACGAGCAAAAAAATCCTTTCCAGCGATGAGCGATCTTTAATACACATACTGAAAAAATCGCACGCGATTCTTAAAATTAGATCCATGAAACAAAAAGTCATTAGCGAAACAATAAGAAATCCGCTTCTTCCTCTGAATTTGCAAGGAATCGATAGAAATGATGATCACACACAAGGATATCCGCTCAATCATACTACTTGAAAATGAACACAAATACCTGTAATTTTGAAGTTCAACGAATTTGCATGCACATATCACATATATTTACGTGTCCGGGGCTGGACTTCGGTTGGAGTCACGACGATTCCTACAGAGTTCAAATAGATTTGCGAACTTTTCCCTGGTATGAATTTAGGATTTTCTAATAATGAAAGATATAAAAGTAAACAATTTTGTAAGCTTTCATTACTGGTAAATAGTAAACAAACAAACGCGGAAGTGATTGGGTAGTTGTTTTCTTCAGTGTTGAAAGTTGTATGTGCTTTCATATGATGTATGGTCGCATATTTAAATCTGCGCATTGAAATACCAGATTGGTTTCTGTTCAACTTATGGAAGCAATTATGAAAAAAAAAGTCAACTCGTGGGAGTGTCTTGTGGCATGACTTGCATGTGGGTTTATTGGGAACGATAAACATACCGGAGCAAGTAAAATTATAGTTCTACAAAAACAATACACATAAACAAATCAGACTCTCTGAAGAAAAGTATGAAATTAGTTTGATAGTATGCGAGGAAGCGAGAATAGAACAGATGAAATCTATGCAATGGGCGGTTTTTCCGGTCGAAATCTGATGAAAAGTTGAAAAACCATGCGACATGTCGTCAGAAGAATAATCGATATTACGAAAATTAAGACAAAGACTTTGATGATTTCCAGTTGGTGCATCTTTTTAGTTCCAGTAGGTCCATCATTGTTTGGTTGGCCGTAATTGTTTTCTGGCAGAGAAAAAGTCGGACCGATTACCGTTGGCAACCCACTGATGTTCTATACAAACCAAAATAGAGACAATTTTCATATGAAAACTCGTCTTTGCGGATTATGGGGTAAAGTGAGATGGAATATATTACTAACCTGTGGATCAATCGACTCGCGAAATAATATTTCTTCTGGGCTCATTATATCGACATCGTTTCCCATAGTTTCATTAAGTGCAAGTAAATTCCGTAGCACTTTTTCCACTACAATTACTTCGCTTTCACTACTTGATGCTTGACAGTTTGACAACTTCTTGAAAATTGAAATTAAAGTCTCCACTACAGCTCTTTCGCAACCGGATAAACTCGTCATGTTTATAACAGTTTAATTACTCAAATTAGGTCAATGAATTTGTTGGACTATTTGATCACTTTTGGAATGTTTTTCCAAACCGAATGTATGATGCAATTACTTTATAAATGAAATGAGCTTGTGAGAGATTTGTATCAATACAGAGAAGAAGATTGAATCTGAATTTGGGAGAACAAGTCTGAATCTACCATCTCGAGAAGACAATTCGCCACTGCTCAGTTTAGATCTGACGATGTGTAACCACTAGATTTTAAACTTCCGTCTTGGACTGTATGTTTTTCCCAAATACTCTTTTATATTCATAATTCCTAGTTTACCATGGCTGACAGCTTTGCATCTGGTATTACGCATAACGTACAGAATTCCGCCTTATAACTTGCATCACTGAAGATTGGAAGTGTAACCGTAAAGTAGAAACAAATTATGAAATTATGGTCAAAAGATAGAGCATCTAGCCAATCCTTTAATAACTCATAAAATGTGATTAGATGAATCATCCGTCAAACCCTCTTTCCAAGCTAGTTGGAAAAACATAGTTTATACTAGCTGAGAGATGTTGATAGACCAGGGTGAAAAAAAATGCTATCATTCCTTTAGTTCTCTAAGCCGCTGTCGTTTATTGTGTGACTTTCAAAAGTGTGGAAGCATGTCTGTTAACAGTTACAATGTAGAATAGCAAAGACCTAGATAAATATCTGGGAAGCGTGTATGAACGAAATAATAAACATACATTTTGTGAAAGCAATAGACTGGCGTGTGTTTACATCCTGTTCACAATACAAAACGGAAGATTTGCAATATGTCTACTATTTTTAGTTAGTTTTTATATCTTAAAAGGGAAGGAAGAACTGATCAGTTCACAGTTGGCTATTGCACTGTTTACTTTTCGCATATCCGTGAACTCGATATGCATCGCATTCGCGAAAAGCGATCCTGTCAAAATTTCTATATCGCATAAAATCGTACACAAACATAAAAAATGAGTGTGACATGTAAATCAGTTAAAGGCCGAGATATAAAATACCAGGAAAGGTATTGACAATCTGCATATTATAAAGCGGGATAAATCTTAAAGAAGATAGTTCTATAGAATATAGATTTCGGTGAACCCAGTTTTTATGCAACGGTCTTGCCTTTGTCGCTTTTTTCGCATCTGCTAATATGACATTTCCGCTTGAAATCAATTATAGCGATTGACATTTATTAGTTGCTCAAAATTGAAATGTTTCGCATGGTCAATAGCATAAAACTGAACAGAGATTTTATGAGTCTTGGTATTCACATGGAACCGTACTTCGATTTTTGTTCTAGAGGCCTAAGTTTCCGTAGGAAAGGAAATAGGTCGGTTTTGAAACGCGGTACCTTGGTGAGTGCAACAAGGAAAACTGAAATTTATAGTTCTAGAATAGTCATGTTTCTCAAATTCCGTATCCAATTGAACAGTTTTTTTAAAAACATATTGCTATATACCGTATCGTAGAGACAGATGCAGCGTAAACCAATCTGTGCTGTGACAAATTCAAGAAAGAGAACTGTATAAAATTGATATATGATTATGGCTCTGACGCCATCACAAAATGTACGTGCTTCCAGACATTTCTCTTTAATATTAATTTAGCGCAGAAAATATTTTATTATAGACGGATTTGCGTAGACGAACCAGTAAATTTACTTGAAAGCAAAATATACAATGGGTATGTCATAAGTTAGGAAAAGTTTAAGTCAACTAATCTTGAAAAAATATGTTAGTCAGTTGAGCATCCGCTAATTTCCTTAACTCCTCTGCAAAATGAAAAAAAAACATCTTGTTAAATAAATCTTTTGAAAAAGTTCTCAGAATTTCATGGTCAACTGATTTCCTCTTACCATCAATGTCTAATACGTTAGCTCCAGGTTGATTAAAAATTGCATAAAATTCTCTCCCATTAGCAGTCTTGGCAACAACCCAAGTTTCCGACACTGCTTTCATTGTGATCTCCCCACTCTCCGTGGTCCTGAAATGACAAGTTTACATTATCAGTTAGGTAAACAAAACGGCTCAAGTTAAAAATTACAATAACACCTACATGTAAAATAGTTTTTGTTATTTTTATAGAAAAAAAGAATATCTCTACTGCACCTGGCAAGATCAGCTCTCAAGTCGGCCAGCAACTTGTATGCGTCTACTTCATAACGGAAATTGGGTGTAGCTTTCTCAGCCAAATTGAGACTATTAAAATAAATGTACTTCACATTGGGTGGAGTAGAATCTGACATAACTGCATTGTTCATAATACTTGATGCTGGAGGTGTCGGCCCATTTGACATTTTTGCTAATTGTCTTGCAATAGATGTAAAATTTACATTCAGGAATGATTCCATTTTCGTTACCGTGTCCCGGCATAAATCTTCATTATCTGTTCAAATACCAATAGACCAATTACCAATCAGAGACCAATCGGGTTGTATTTGCAACGTTTTGCACGTTCTAAGAAATACCTTACCAGGAATTAATAGCGTCAGGTATGTCTGTTCCGCTTTGTAAATGAGCATATGAAACTTTTTATTAGTATTATCCTGGACCGCCTGGTTATCTTCAATAGTTGTCGAAGAGGCTGTCATGAATGACGTATTATCGGCATCATTTGAATTACTTGCGCTTGTATTCATTGTTTCTGCATGGTTCGGCATTTTAGCGAATATTTGTGACTGATTGGGTTGCGTGTCATCGATCAACGTGATGTGCGACTCTCGTTTACAAATTACTCCGAAAGTTGATTGTTTATCAGCACCAGTTAAAAAATGTTTTGCGAGTAAATCATTGACGAGGTAGTCGTAAAATATCTGAATATTATTTTGCTCAATTCCGCTCCTACATAGGAAACAAACAAAAATTAATTACTTTTCTTCACGTAAACCAAAAGAAAATTAAATTTAAAACGTACCAAATTAATCGATCCCCTTGCATTAACAACGCATGTTTCACCAAAGGCCACGAAATTAGTAATTTGTTGATAAAACACTGAATTCGTAGAAACATAGATCTCTCCAGCGGAAAAAACTGAAGACCAGAGAACACTTCCGACACTCCAGATATTCCTGGATCACATTTGCCCAATGTCTGCAGGTATCACACAAAATGCATTATGCATTATAGAATACTTCTTGCCACCAACTTTCTAGATTTTACTTAAGTAAGTATTAAATACCATACCGCATCGAAAAACCGTTTTAGGCTAGAACAAAGTTCTGTCAGTCCTTTTGTTTTTTGGATCATTTCCATTGTATCATTCAGTAAAACAAATTTCTTGTGAAACTTTCGTAAAATTGCATGGAACACATCGTCCTGTATATCATCTCCTAAGTATTCAATAAATTCAATTCCTTCAGGACTTAGTCGTTTTACTGAAGGTACAGTCAACACCTATGTAGAAACCAAAATCAAACAAACTTTAGAGATTTGACAATTTGATTTCATGGCAAAAAACAAAATTCATCACGTACTAATACAAACCAGTAGCCAGGTTCTGGCGTATGGAACACAAATCTTGACTTTTGTGTATGGAGTGACTCACAAGGTAACTTAGTATTGAATTTACTGTAATCAAATAATACACAAGTTGATATAAAAATCATATTACAGCTAAGTTTCAGCACATTATGGATGATAACTTACGTTGCAAATTGAATTATTGCTTCACTAAGGCCAACTTGTTTTAACTGTGTGTCTTCATCGGTTCCAGGAGGGTGAAAGTACAAAACTTTGCCGATTTCCTGAAACAAAAAAAAAATATCTTTTTAATAAAGGTTTTAAAGTTTCAATGAATTCTTTTATGAGAACTTACGTTATCTGAATCGTTTCCAAACTTTTCATTGTAAATGTACATCTTTTCTATTGCACAGCCTCCTGCTAGACGTGTCCCAGGGCCGCTACTAGGAGGACCAACGCCTGCCTCCATGACTTATCAAAATTGTAGTAAACGAAGTGTCAACTTTTGGTGACCTCTTTATGACCCTGAGACACCATCAAATCCTTCCGAGTATTTGCACCTGCAGCAAGCTCATGAAGTTAAACTTGGAAACATTCAACATTGGTAATGATTAAGATCCTCCAGAGTATTCAATTCATTTGTTAGGTTTCAAAAATGAATGTTCTCATTTTAGTGTCGTATTCCAAAAAATATAATTCTATGCGGGCAAATATCAACGAAGTTTTCTCTGAATTTGTTTGCAGTAACAGTAGTATTACAAGAGCACTTCAAACTTCAAAAACCTGAGAACGTTTAATTGTGATGTATCCGCAAGCTTTTAAAATCATATGGTAAATTAAATTGGTTTGGCTCACGCAAGATGCATGAATAAAGCACTCACATGAGTAACCAAAATTCACTCCTACTTGTTTACAACTTGCATTGGATGCAAAACATGCCTCATACTTTGCGATAATACTTGCTAGACCACTTGAAACTCAGACCCAAACCTAGTTTTTACACACCACGTATGTAAAGGAACATCCTGAAAACTTTTGTATTGAAAGATAGAGACAGTTGTCAAAACCATATTTTGCGGGATACGCGCCGTTTCTTTAATGCTTTGTTTTTTTTCCAGCACATGTCACGCATAAACCGTTCATGAAAATGATTCTTGTTAACGAAAACTCAAGACATAATTAGACAAGTTCAAAATACGTAATACATATTAACAGCATAAGTTAGAGCATACATAACAGAGCAACAGCATAACAATGGTAAACAATTTCGTATAAATAAATTCTTACAATATGCGTATTTGGTACTATTTGAGAGGTGAAGCAGTTGTTGGCGATGAGGTAACTTTAACTAAATCAATAACTGTGGTAGTTGTTAAATTGTTGTCAACTTGGCCAGGTAACGGGGTAGGTTGAGACTTTACTATAGGAACGGGTAACTCGTAGTTGTCCAAAGTTGTGAAATTGTTTTCTTTCAGGTATGAGGTCAAGCTGGAATCCAAATCTGCTGAATGATGAGCGACGACAACCATAACGGTAGAGCTGGAGCCATCCTTAGAGCCCTTATAAACAAACAGATTATGCGTTTAATGCGTAAACCATTGTGAAAACGCGTAAAATATTTGAGAGTATTTCATACCTTCTTCCATAACCTCCATTTTGGATAGTTGTATCCAGTACACTGGTACTTCTTCAGGTAATCACTATGGGGAGGGAAGTAAGGCCGGCAGAAGTCTCCAGAGCAATAGCAACCAGGGCGACAATTCCGTCCGGGGTAGCAACCTTCGTCGTCATCATCGTCATCGTCGTCGCCTTTATGGTGATGTCCTGCAGCACTAAATTCGACGATTAGGCAAACTATTAAGAGTGTTCCAAATAAAAATCCCCATCGTTTCCGATTCAGCCCCATTTCAGAACGTTTGATGAATGATCAAGTCGCTTGTTTTACAAGATATCGCTTTGAACAAGACAGCTAGCCAAAATCTACTGGCACCTAAATGAACTCTGTTCCTAGTTCATGATTTCTAACCGTGGAGTAAATGACATGCACATCCGCAAATATGTTGAATAATGGATATCCTCCAGTAAATGTTCTCTCGTGGATAATCACAACAGTTCAGGAGAAATTTCATTGTTCATTACTCACTTTTATCATTGTTGTGTCAATTAAGTAATAATAATATAGCGTTAAGTCATACTAATGTGAATGATTTCCAACTAACTTTCGTACATGAAGTTTCAGCAATCGAATTTTGATCATTCATTAATTTAGTGGTCCTCGCTCCTCTCTGTTTCTCGTCGAACCCTGCATCATGGGAAACTTTGACATGTAATAGGACAATTATTTAATGTAATCAGTCCATGTATCAGATATCGCTAATTATGCATGGTCTCTAATCTATGAAAAGTGGACGCCAAACATTTAATGTAAAATTTAAAAACAACGAGTGCTCGCATGAGACAAATTGTGGATATTATATTCTGAATCTCAAGATTTATTGCTTCATACTTGACTGAAGGCATTTTGTCAGCTCATTGTATATTGAAACCTCATTTCATTGGCTTTCCCAAAACAATGGCCGTTCTTGTTTGAATAGAAAATGAAAACGCTCTCGATACAAATGAAAAGTTTGTTTCTATTGTTACAATGCAGAGTGATGCTTAAACGCTTGAGCATCGCCGTGGAAACCGCAACATCAGGAATCGGGATATCTTTTCTTTGTCATCATTTCCAGCTTTGTCTTGCGTCAATTCTTATCGCCTTTTCTGTGATACCCTGATTAGAGAAGTCCTTTTAATATGAATTAATACCCAGCTATAAAAACAAATTGAGGTTTTACTACACCCCACTAATCAAAAGCATTTTAACCTCACATGGAGTTTTAATAGCTTCCTCGTAACTAATAAACAAAAACTTGTGAATGAATCTTACGCATAATCCCTACTTGAGTTCGCAATACTTCCTAACAGCACCACCACCAATTTCTTTCATTTTTATCCTCCTCTCAATCTATCCTAAAGTCATTGAACATTTTTAGTATGTGTGATGTATTGGTCAACCTGATTCAGGGTTTTTTTGTACAGGGGAAAAAGGATAATGACAGCCACGAAAAAAAATACATTATTACTACATGGCAAGCAATAAGGGCGGGTTTAACGCGTTATCCTCTGCAATACTAGCTGACTATGGTTTTTTCCCCTATGAAAACTTCTTTTTCCTCCTTCCCGTTTTGCTGTTGCAGCAACATATTTTTTTCTTCAATACTCATTCCACATCTACAATTCATCTTTCAAGTTTTGTAAAAACGAGAGATTATCGCTTCCCATGAAAGTACATTGAAGAGCAGCCATGCAAACGGTTTATGGTGATGATATGACGGTGCGGTTGTTAGGATGGACAATGGATGCTTATATGCCCTGTATGTTGATCATGTACCTGTGTTAAAAACTGCCACTTTTTTCGTTTTTTTTTTCTGCGACTCCTTTTTTTTACTATTTAGAAGCATTTGCATTAGCTTGTAATAAAAAAATGGTATACCACCAAGTTCCCACCATCAACCAGTGGCATTGCTAATTAGTACACGGGACGTCAAATAAGTAATAGTTGTGAAGTTTACGGAGTTATTAGTTTAACCAAGCGGGGAAAGAAGAGCTGAAAAGAGGTAAGGACGCTTATCGCCAATGTTTGTTTTTAAAAACAATAAAAGTTGTTTGTCAATTGTCACAAGCATCTGTTGATTCAAGGTGTTAGCCGCAAACTTGATAAGAAAAGTTTAACTTGTTGTTTACTAGGGGCGGAATTTAGACAGTAATCATTGTTAAAAGATAGTTTCGGCGAGAATAGGTTTCCCGTAGGATTTTCAGCTTTTTAAAGGTGTTATTAGTTACATTCAATAGTTTCGGCGAGAATAGGTTTCCCGTAGGATTTTCAGCTTTTTAAAGGTGTTATTAGTTACATTCAATGTAGAGACAATGACATTAGCGGTGTGAAGAGTTTGTTATTTCTTTGGTCTTACCAAATTGTTTTTTGTTGTGTTTTTGTAGTTTGTTACTGCTGAGGATAATTCCAGGATAATACTGAGAAGATGAGCGATGTAAAACTTTGTTTTGTGTGTGGCGTCAACACAAATAAGAAGACGAAATCTGACAGGTACAACCATGTGGCTCCAATTAAGAAGAAAGGAGGAAAGTACCAAAAGGATGACGACTCTTATTCTGAGTCGGACTCTGACGATGCTCCGAAGTCGAAGAGGAAGAGTAAACCGTCACCTCGAGTTACTGCGGTAGCTTCCAGGACAACGAGAAATCAAAACCCGAAGAATTTCGCAGTGTCTCTGTGTAAAGTGATGGCAGTTCCGGACTCTCCACATGAGCCGTTTTTGCAAATCTTTTCACGCGCACATTACTGCGGTGACTGTCAAGTGAGAATTAAGGAAGCTCATAATATACAAATGGAGTTTGATAAGGTTCAAGCCAAACTTGAAGAAGCCAGGGCTGACTTTGAAATCGACTTCAGCAACCATTTGCAAAAGATCCCGTCTCTCAGGAGTTTGTTCCGGAATGAGGAGTACGGACTTTACGAGCAGGACCTGAAATTAATCTTGGACTACAACGAGACAGAAAAAAGTAGAGTGATTTTTGCTCACGTTTATTTTCTAAGCTTGTGACCACTCCAAATTTAACTATTTTGATTTGTTTTTACAGAAATCAAATCATCCAAAGAATCTGAAACAAAGTTTGCCTCAGGACGTTCAAAACGACAAGCCGCTGTAAATTCAGCCATCAACACAAAACGTAAATTGGAAGAGAATGGATCCGAAGATAACGAAGAAGAGGAAGTGGAGAAACCGGTGGCAACCAAGAAGGCTAAAACCAAGGGCAAACCGACCAGCAAGTACGCAGAAGATGATGATTTCGTACCAGAGGAGTCTACCTCCTCTAATACCGACGCAGGCGAAGTTAAAGAGGAAACTGATGCGGAAAGTAAAGTTGAGGATGAGGATGTGGAAATGGAACCTGCAACCGAAAATTCAACTAAGAATGGTGGCGATTCCAAGGTCGATAATGACACTGTTGAAGCGGTTAAAGTGGAAGAAGAAGCTGAAGCTGTAGTGGAGGAAGAACCACCCAAACCAGCACCACCTGTCAAGACAAAGAAGGATCCTAACATGAAATGCCCGTACTGCCCGATTCCCAGGTACTTCAACAAGCCGGAAAACAAGGAGGAGCATATCGCAAAGTGTCACGGTCAGGAGTGTGATCAATGCGAGAAGCGATTCAAAAGTGACTCGGAGCTAAAGAAGCACAAGGCCTGTATTCATGGAGATGGAGAAACGAAGGCTTTCATATGTGGATTTTGTGATAAGGAGTTCCAATTGAAGAAATACTTGGAGGATCATCTTGATGCACATCCAGAAGCTAAACCACTCAACTGTTACTCCTGCGGAAGAGGTTTTCCCCGTAAAGAGTCTTTGCAAAAAGGATTTCAAATTTTTAAAGGTGAACCTGTCGAGCCGTGCAAGAACTGTGGAAAGAATCTGAATTTGAAAGACTACTTAGAGCATAACAAAAACTTAAAGGGATAAGCAAATACAAGTAATGCTATTCAATTCTATGAACGATCGAGCGTGAATAAGTTTGATTCAAATAAAAATTATCCGTCTTCTCAGTGAGCATGTAGTAGGTGTAACCGTGCAAAACCCTTTTCCAAGATTATAGCAACAAGATTACTATTTCTATTTCTATACGATATAAACGTATCAAAACTGGTTTCTGACCTTGTTTCACAGAAAATCTATAAAACATGTTATATTTGTAGTATTTTCTAATTTTTAGTTTAGAAAGTAGCCTTTTGAGCCGGATACAGACAAAACTCAGTATTCATTGTTAGTGATTCATTTGTTATTTTGCAAGGTACAACTAACTGTAAATATTTCTAGTTTTAAATTAAGAAATAATTCCAATTCGAAATATCAAAAGTTACCTTTGAATGTTTCATTTGGTTGGTTGTGGCTTGTAGTTGGAAGGGATTGAAGGGACTTGCATTTTTGACGATTAATTGCGATTGGTGCATATACCGGCTTCATGTAGACGGTTTTGTGCAGGGTATGACTACTGTAAAAAAATAGCACTGTCAATTGTAACGATTGTAACGTTTTTCCTTGGTATTCAGGGATATACTTTTATACTTCAAGCTGAAATCTCTTACAATATTTTCATTTCCAAAAGATGAAGAGAAACACACGTGTAATCCAAACAATGACAAAAACGAATCCCAATAATTTAACTATAATTTTTTGTACAAGGAGTAGATTCCATAAAATCACCGTTGAATAATAGGTTAGGTTAGGTTACCTAATAAAATTAGTGGTCTATTTATTTTGTGGATTGTTTTAATTAAGTTGAGTTATATAATAAAAACCAAGAATGGGAATTGATTTGCTGACGTTTATTTTTCATCGAAATCTCCAGTCATATTGACAAATAAAAGATAATATAAGTTAATCAATAAATTAAAATTGAGATAGCTAATAATAGGTCAAAATGGTATTAAAAGGACTATATAATTCACTTTTCAGTTAATGATGTGGATCGCTTAAGCTGCACCTCCGAGGTGGGAATGTCAGCGGTCACTGGGATGATGGAGGAAAGTCCTAAAGTTGACACGCAACAGTGCAAAATTCATTTTTAGATAGACTACGTAATAGGTTAAATAAGTATTTAGAAGAATGACGTACTTCTTAAAACTTTATAATTCTCCCCCAGTAGATCAAGATTCCTCCGGTTAACTCCAAACATTAGGAAAATTACAAATCCTTGCAGGCTTATAACAAACTCTGCTAATGTGTAGAACCATTTTATCGCTGGCTCAGCACTCTTGACCAAGATGTAATTTAATATCAGGGACAGCCAAGTGATGGCCATGACAAAAAGCAACTTGAAGAAAATGTTTTTGCTGAAACATCCGCATCAAATGCATGTATTAATGTGAAATTCAAAACATGTTGTACGGTATTGGTGGATACAGGTTTAATCATTGCAGATAACTTACGCTTTCTTGTAAACTCGTTTAGTATTGGTCCTTGGCATTTCTTTGTAAGAACCCAAAAATTGTGCTCTACAGACGCGCATTAAAGTAATCAGGAAAAGAAGCATTGTGAGTAGGTGACTGAATCCTTCTAGAATTTCATCTCCAATCCAATATTTAGCTTCACAGTTAGTGTAACCATATCGCGGCCCACCATGTGTCCCTTGACTGACAAAAAACATCTTTTACATAACATTTTCGCATATAAAACAGAACCCTCATTATAATTTGTCAATCATATTTTTATACGTGTAAGTTAAAGCCAATCCTATAAAAATCATTATAAATGAAAGTGACCACGCTGCCCACTGGACCTTTGAAAGTTCTGCTCTGGTCACTCGGTCCTCTTCTTGTTTGAAAATGGAGCTATTGTTTAAAATCAAATTGATTGTTAAGTTCATGATACTTCATAATAGGTTTGGATAAGAGCACCCATTTTCTTACTGGAACATTCTGAAAATATCGACACTCAGCGCGATCCGTGTAGTATTGGTGGCATTGTGGAAAAACGAGCTGAGAACAGCTACAAGTTGAATCACAAAAACGAATTTAAAATTATATTCAAGCGATCCGAGGAATTGTTGTGTAAAGGGTCCTTGTAAGTGTACTTACATGCCATAAAGCACGCCATTCCTAGTGTTTGACGAGGACCTTCTTTGGCGATTTCCAAATTGAGGGCAGGAGTGTTCCAATAGATAACACTGGCAAGTAGCAAGTTAGACCATAATGCTGTAAAATATGAAAAATGAGTCCATCCATGCACACTGTGCTGGCGACTGAGCATCAAATAAATTACTAATGTCAGGGCTAAAAATCCTAGAGATATTTGTGTCAAAATGAAATTGATAGTATCGATGAGGGTGACATTCTGCGAAAAAATAGAAGAGAAATCAGATTTTAATGGGTGGGTTTGGAAAGTTTGTCCATGTTTAAAGTCATTGGACTTGCCTCCGTAATCGTAGGTACGAAGTCTTCCAGACAACCGATCAGAACTGTATTCCCTTTTCCTGTGTCTTCTTGTGACTCCCTGTCAACACAAACACGACCCTCTGGGACCCTGTACCAATCTAACACATCAGGACTTGTCCAGACGATTTCCCCGCTGTTTAAGATCTTGAAGCTGCCATTAGTAACAAAATCATTCAAAGTCATTGATTTTCCTGTCTCTGTATGAAACCTGAGTTCCACTCCATAACTTACTCAAAATGCTGGTAATTGATGAGTCTGACAACAGTACAATTAGGCGTCCGAGATGGATCCTGAACAAAGAAATGTATTCTTTTCAGTTCTTCATCTTTTTCTCTATAAAAATAGCCATCATCTTCGTAAATTTCTGGTTTCCAGATTGATGGCTCCAAGCTTGGAATACACATGTGGGTATCATTTTGAAATGATACGTCATCCCAAAGATTGCAGCATTTGGGCAAACACAGTTTTGATTTAGGACAATTGGGTCGACATAACTTCACATCGATCCTATCTTCTGCCATGCTACATTAAAAAATAGCGCATAAGCCATTTGCACTTAAACTTGCTTAAGATCGATTAGGAAAATCTTCAAAATGATAAGTAACCTGGACAAGCAGTAATCTTGAGTTGAGTAAAAACGCTCGTCATATTTTAGAAAGTAATGAGGATAAAAGCCGGAACTAGTGTCGCCATCGACAATCCTAGCTAAATCCACAGATCCATTGGACAAGGATTCACCCTCAGGACATTTGAGATCGCCGTAAACAAAGTGAACATTTTCACTTAACGAGTACATTCCATCACACCACGTTATATTATTTTCCCGTAATGGCAAATCACAGCACGTTTTGACAATTATTTCTTCATCATCGTGGGGCAAGGCTTTGGAAACTGTAAACAAGATTAGGATTAAAAGTGCAATGAAAATCATATTGCCCCTTTTGTTTTGACAAATGTAGCTTTCGTTGGGAATAATAGCTGTTACTTTAGCTAGCTAAGGTGGTCAATATCTAAAAAAGCTATTTAAGCTCTAGGTAATAGAGAATTGACCTTGGTGCAGTTCATCAATTGAGTCAACAGTAAACTGGCTAGGCATAAAATTCTTTACCTAAAACTCATCTAGTTTGAGCAGCTAAACAGTTCGTCTAAACAATAGATGAAAAGTGTTGTAAATTTTCTGATCTAACTGAAGGTCTCCGACTTTTTTTATCTTGTTCTTCTCAATCTAGCATTACTCTCAGACATAAAGACGATCAAAATCTAAATGCACAAAAAATGACACTTGCTCCGCTCACCGCTGGTAAATAGTTGTCTACTAGCATCAGTTCTGCAAAATTTTGTTGGGCAATAATTACTCCAGAAAACCTTCAAAAGTTAAGAAGCCTTGAATGAAACTGCGAGAAAAAAATACCGAAAAGTAATGGAACACGTTTAAACTTCCAGAACGCATGCAACGATTCTTTCAATCGGTTACTTCTGACTCTTTATCTAAACTATAAAAAACAAGTATTTCCTTTAAAATATTTGAACAAGTCATAAAAATCTATAAGTTTTGTTAAATTTTGGACTGTTTATGCATAGGATTCAAAAATGCACTGCAAGCTTGTACGCATTTATGACTGTGATTAAAAGTGTGTTTTAAGCTATTGTATATTATGAGAAATATTAAAACAAACCTTGAAGGAGTAGTAGTATTTCTAATAAGAGAAACGTTGAAATTTGAGGTTCACGTCTCAACCGGGCCATGATAATTAAAAACTTGGTGGCTTCAAATAAACTTTTTCGTCTACATGCAAAAACTCACAACTTGAAAAACTTTCAAAGTTTCCGATACAGGCCCATAATATTGTTTTACTCCTGCACTAAAAAACTGTATATTTGATTAAATTCGCTAATTTGTCACTTCATAAAATCGTTGTCAATCGAAATATAAAGTGGTTCTTGAAAGTAAAGTGGCGAAAACGAAAATCTTCACACGCGAACTAGCAATAGGTATTAAACTGCACTATATTATAAATCATTTAAGCTGTTCGTAACGCAAGGCATTGGCTATGTTTTCGTGCACTGTATACTGACAGGATGTTGGCGTCCGACTAACAAGAACGCTCAATTTAGCAACCCTGTCATTCTATCAAGAGTCTTCATGGACCATTTGCGCATTATAATATTTAGATAATCTCTGCATGTGAATAGATATAGCTTACTGAGCATAAGCTTGAGCTTGATGATGATATTGTTTCCAAAATCTCCAGTTCCCATTGTGCTGCCCAGAATGGGCTCATCTTTAGCTCACAAAAACAGTTAATTGCTACATTTATAGAAGTTACAAGGTTTTTCTAATCACTGGATCATTCTTGTTGTATTCCTTTAGACACCATAATGGGTGTCAAAATTTAAATTCTGGAAATATTTTTGCTGCGCCTATTAATATGTAATTTATTCCGTCTACAAACCAATTTTTGTAATTCTCCAGCAAAACTAATTCACTGCCGGAAAGAGTATTAAAAATCCTTCATAAAACTCTCAAATTCTTATGCATAAACATTAATTGTTGATGAGACAAGAAATCTATGATTTCATATCTAAATATTTGCATTGGAGTATACTACTAAAACAGGAAATGCTACTCATCAAACTTGTCAATGTCAACTAGTTACATGCCTACGCCAACCCTACATCAATTTGGAAGTATTTTAATGTTTTGGTAGTAATAATCACAAATCGTCACTACAAGCCATAAACAATTTCTTTTACATACATATTTAGAGCCAACCCTTTCTGCATCGCGGATGATTAAGATGTACTCATTAACATGCCCATTTACACTTAAGATATGACGTGATAAACAACTTTTTAGCAAAGTCAATCAAACATTTATTATGCAACCAAAGATTCCATTTGGTAGTGTGTATGTATTTATTCGTAAAATCAAGATAACACGACATTAGAATAAACACACAAGGGATAAGTTCATTGATCAGTATACTCTTGATAGATAGTCGTAATACGCTAAGTATTTTACATTTCGCAATCAGAACCGGATATCTTCTAGTTCTTCATAGGGTCTGGTTTTTATTATGTACTTTGACTGTGAAAGGGCCTAACCGTAGGGCTTGTACTTAAGAATCTATTTTGCACAATTCTTTTTACGTCCGTTCTTCATAAACAGCCAACATCCCTACGACAAATTTCAGAGCTTGAGTTGCAGAGTACGCTAAACCTCCATAATTATTATACCCTTCCAATGGAGCCTCGTTGGAACTCTCTAATGATTATCTTAAGTATCAACTTGAGTTTTAGGTACTTACATAATCCACAATAAGAAAAATATCGCACCTCAAAAACTACACACTTTGAGTGATAACCAATATGACTAAAGACAGGGTTTAACTTTCCCAAAAGGCTATACAAGTAAACTTTGTGTGCGTTATTAATAACAAAATCATCCTGTACATTGAAAGTGACATCCAAACTCCAAACATTCTTGTTTCACTAGCTCAAGTCGGTTTTGAAATACTGTTCGCATAGCAGTTGCACATTTCTAACAGTCAAGTCCATTCTTATCTTCATTTTCTTCCTCAAGCAAAGGTACAACAACGGAAGGATCTCGTGGATCAGTTCTTCCAGAGGTCCTCGATGAAATGATTTTATCTGAGTTATCATTACTACTGGAAGAAGTCATCAATGTTCTACTGGAGCAAGGTTGAGTTGGATGAGGATGCACAGCGGGTATGTTCCTACTGGAAGTTTCTGATGGTGGAGCAGTGTCAGAGTATGGCGGAGGTGGTCCTGGATTTGTCCAAACTAAAGGATTGAAACCTGCAGCACCGACAACTCCACCGAAAAAATTCAGAGGGCTGTATAAATTGCCATTGTTACTATTTCCTTGACCTCTGCTGCTCCTTGACGAGTGAGACTGGCCGTACCACCCTACATTTGTTGTACTCAAAGGGATATGAGTTGCAGTCGTGTTTGGGCGAAAGAGTCGGCCTCCATGAATACTGTTTTCCAGTTTTCGCACATACAAAAATAATATCATGAGATATGCCCCTGTTGCTAGGATCCCAACACTCAAGCCTCGGTAAATGTCTGGATATGACGGGCCAATTTTGAAAGGCTTCACTGGAACTTCTGATGATGTCATTGGCATGGAAGAGTACATGTAGCCATATTTCAGCCGAACTGCGAGTGTGAGAGCTTGGAGTATTAGGAATATTATGGTTGATCGCTTCAGCAGCGTTTTAGATTCCTAAAATAAAATAAAAAACAATATTTTTAACCCAATAAAAGGTGTCAAATCCAAAATGATCATTTCTAAGTTTCTTACTCGATCGATTCCTTGAAATATTAGTAAGCCTAATGATAAAAAGACCCAGTGGTAAACCAGCCGCTCAGTTCCAATATTAATCGTTTCAGACTAAAAGTTAAAAGAGATCAGAGACATTTTATATTCAAGTTACTAACAGGAAGGTTCAAAAGTTTAATGTATATTTTATGTCATGTTCCATTCCCTCTCACCATAATAAGCTTTGACTGACTAATGGAAAACAAACTTTCCAGGAACTCGACGAAAAACTTTGCACCCACAATCTGCAATAAACAGAATTAAAAAATAGTTCAAAATTGGTTTCAAGGTCGCTACACAAACAGCTCTAGATCAATTTAAATAACTTACAATGTGAGTACTACTTGCAAAATACGCGAGTCCACGAAGTGACACGCAACATTTGCATGACATTTTGGATAAGACCCAATGAACCAATGAGTTCCAATTTTTAATTATTGGAGGTTCACTAAAGCCAGCATGAAAAAGACTGACGGAGAAAGTTGATTTAAAGCAATAGTTCGCATACAGCGTAGATGGAAGGATTGCAACAATAGCAGCTTGGCTCGTGCAGGATTTTTTTACTGTAGCCTTGACTGTCTCCAAGAAGTTATTAGCTACATTTTTATCCCTGTGGAAGTTGGAAATGTGAACAAGGAGACGAGCTGGAAAGAGTGGGAAGTGGGAACCCAAAAAAAAGATATATAGTGGGGGAGCGAGAAGCTCTGAAATTCTACACTTTATTGATTCCGTGTGTTTTTTTATCGATTTCATGAAGCAAAGGGACGGGACAGGGAGGTAAAACTTGTACTTGAGAAAGCAGAAAAACATATTGTGTTAGCACCAAGAGAAAGAAAAGTGGGAAAGAGCAACAGCATCAGTCTAATCGTCAACTGTATTCGGTTGCAAGTTTGCAGCTTACGACAAGAGGGGAAAAGTTATAGGTAGTTTATTGCTTGCACAATGCAAAATGCTTTCACTTCTTTCACAACACCGTTTGTTTTCGTTTGAACGACCCAAACAACGGGGTCTTGCATGAGTTTGCAATAAGTAGTAGCGTCCTAGCGTCATACAAACATGTAATCTATGAACGTGTGATGCGTTATGCGTTTTAGTCTTTTAAAGAGCAATCAGATTTTCCCACAAAAAGATGATTCAATGCGTAAAAATTGTGGTCTCTCATTTTCATGGAATTGAGCTTTTATCGCTTAGCCTTATCATTTAGCACCGGTTTTACTTGAATGAACAATGAAATGGATACTTTTCATTACATTGAATTCGTTTATAATTTTTATAAGTAGCAAATGAACATTTGTCAACAAATGGAGAAACTAATAATACACGCGACTATCAACAATATTCTTTCATATCCCTCTTTCTAAAACTCTCATGAAAAAAGTCATTTTACATCACTTCTCGAGTCACTTTTCATTTAACAAATATTACTCATTTGATAATCGTCTACTCTCATCTAACTAATCTACATAAGAATATAAATCATTACTTATCGTTAGCAATCACTTCTCCTTAACCACAACAAATCGCTAAGTTCACAAGAAATGGAGAAGGTGGTTCAGATTTTCCTTCGCAGGTCGCTTTAAAGCTGTTCCCACCTGAAGCGCCAACTTGTGTGCATTCTGACATGCATTCTGGAGCAGGAACCGCCACAGTCCCTGACCAGTTGAAGTACATGAAACACATTTTAAAAGTGAACTTCTGAATCTTCTCCGGTCCTAGGCGAGTTTCATCGCTAAGAACGTTGTAGTAGGTAGGCGAGACACAACCTTGACGTGCAGTTTGAGAGATCAAAAAGAAATCGTACCTGAATAGAAAACAAAAAATAATACATGAGTGAGAAGTTGTTAATCACAATAAAAAGCTGCATGAAGCCTTCTAAAATGAAGTCATTACGTACCGTTCAGGACGGGTAACAACATCGTCCACAACGGTTCCGGGCAATGGATTGTCGTACTTCTCATTCGGTAATGGCAAGAAAAACCGAGCACAGATCCGCTTGTTGACGACAATGAAACAGAGCTTCGGAGGCGGTTGGCCTTCGTACATTTTGGCGATCCGAGTCTGAAAATTTACAAGGTAAAAGAGTTAGCGCATGGCATGTTCATCCCTAGAACCACGTAATTTAAAACTCAAGCGTAAAATCACAAACCTTAAAAGCAACTAGTTCTAAATTGTACACGTCGGAAAGCTGTCCTTCGCCTACGCCATCCCGATACATAATGATCCATCCGGTAAGCATCCCAACGCGCTTTTTGTAAGCAGCCACGCAGTCTGTAATGCCAAACAAGACACAATTATGTGTAATTAATAGTTCGTACTTTAAGTTTAGATGTGACAACTTAAAAATACATGAGCTCTTACTTTCAAATAAGACTGCGACATTAGACTCCACCTCGACTCCACTCTGGACCTGATTGACGCAGGAATAGTACTGTCCTAGAGTATTCATTGTAGCAGTCATCGCTCCAATGCTCTTTCCGCCTGCGGGACCAGCGTGATGGACATCATACCCCAGCACCATTAAGTTGAATTTCTGAAGTCACAACAAAACATTATTTCTCGTAAAGTGCCAGTCTAATTAAAACTTTTCAATCTCTATTAATTTCAATGGAATACCGCCAGTGGATTTGACACTCCCCATGGTTCACCCCCTAACTTGGCATTCATCTGGATGACCAGCTTCGTTGCAATGCTCATTAGTCCCTTGTTTTCGATGTTCTTGGCTAAGAAACATTGCGAAGGAACTAACGAATAAAATACCAAATTAAATCAATCTAGTTGAGAATTATAATTTCGATTTACTAAAAACTGTTTGATTGAATTCTTACCACCATAGTAAACGCTGCATCGTTTCTTGACAGCCGCATAATTACAGTTATTGCTGGCAAGTATCACCATTATCATATCAGGATCACCATTGAACTTGGCATAGGCGTCCGAAACCCCATTCACGTAACCGGCTGGGTTACTAACAGCGACACTGAAAAATGAAGCAAAAAATGTCACCATTGCATGTTACATTAGAAGAGTAGGATTCAACCGGAAATGCCACCGTAGTTCAACAAGATGTGCTCTAAAATCTTTACACTTTCCATTCGTTCCTACTTGGCAGGAACCATCAAGAAAACGTTATTAATACAACAAGCGTTGAACTACACTGTCCGTCCATAGTCCATGTCCAATGGAAGATCCAATACTATTATACTATACAATACTTTAGCGTAACGCATGATTTGTCAATGAGTTTATATTGACAAAACCTTTAAAATGCTTTGACGTTCGAAATCTTCTTTCCGGGGACTCCCCCTCATTTGGCTAATGTTAAACAACGGGGATGAGGGCTCTCGCGTCGCCGATCGGGAAAACATTTTGTAAAAGAAATCGAACGTCTTTTACATTTTCATTTAGCTCATTGAAAATTAAAAGGTGGAATGGTTATGTTGGAGTAGTGTTAATTGTCCAGTTGGGCTAGTGTGGGGTAATGTCATGTCATAATCAATTTGGGGTAGTCATGTGGTCATGGGGCAGTGTGGGGTAGTGGTAGCATGTTTACCAAAATGAAACCCCGAAACTTTGGTTTATAAAAGTAAAGAGTTTGCTTGCCATGTGCTTAGACTTACGCATTTCACTCATTTATGTAATGCATAAAAACATGATGCGTTTATCTGTGTTTTTTGCAGAAGTCGCTTTACCCGAATTCCAGCTACCAGCATTTTCATCCTATGAACGTATGACTAAACGAACGAAAGTTAGCTTCAAGTCTGGCAATTCTGTAGGGACTGTTTTTGTAATGGCGAAAATGTTTTCATCTCGCGAAACTTTTACATGCCTGGAGGAGTCCTTGAAAAAAAGGTAAATTGTAAAGGGTCCACTCTCACAACTCTCCCTTTCTAAATCACTGGAATGAATGACTCATGTACATACACCTGACTTCAATGTGGACCTGGTAAAGCACCTGTAAGAGTACAGGGGTGAATGCTTTGAAGATTATGCGCACAATGGTGTACAAAACTTGATTACGTTTCCCCTTTTTTCATTTGAATGGGCTAAGTTAAAATTAGCTATCAACAAACACATGTTTACGTAATAGTTCTAGAAATTGATGAAAGAAATTGCTCGCATTCACTTTTTGCATCCTGGAAGAATCATTTATCTTGAGCGCTCGGATTGACTTATTGGTTAGTAATCACTGAGCTCGTCAGCGAGTCACTTCAACATGAGGTCCTTACGCAAAAGTTCCAAGTTTTCTTGGAGTGTAATATTTCTATCGGCATGTCTATTTCAAACAAGTTTCGCACAGCATTCGCCTGCTACAAGAACATCGGATTTTTCAGGGTAAATTCCGCGTTATCAATTGTTTCAGTTTGTTCCGGACAATTCAATTTAACTGAGGGTTTGTTTTTTCTGTTCAGTTCACAGTTAATGGGAGTGCTTGCCCAAACAGAGGATCAATTCCGAGGGCTAATTCGGTTGTATGAAAAGGAAGGCTTTGATTTTTGGGGATCTCCGTCCATCAATGAGACCACCAACGTTTTGGTAACGACAGATCAGAGGAAGCGCTTCAACAGTTTTCTGGATAAATTCGGGCTCAAGGGACAAGTGGTCATTGATGATGTATACAGGTAAGCATTTTGGCTATTTGCTGTTACGCAAAACATTCTTTAGTGCTATATTAACATTTTTATCCTTGCTGTCATTCAGGTTGGTGCATAGCCAGCAGTCAACCATGATGAAAACTAGACAAGCGACAGAGATGTCATGGGACGCCTATCATTATCCTGAAACGGTATGAACACTTTAAGCAGTTAACTTTAACAATTGGCATAAATTTCAAGTTTAAATATGCATGATGTGTATAATTGTCTTGATTCAAGATTTTCGCATGGATGTGGCAGTTGCAATCACGTTACGCAGATTTAGTTGAAGTGATAACAATTGGACAAAGTTCTGAAGAACAACCTCTGCAAATTGTCAAAATTTCTACAGGGAATTCCCAAAATAAAATGGGGGTTTTCATTGACGGAGGCATCCATGCTCGTGAAGTAAGCACCGATATAATCTTGCAAAAGAAGGTTTGAGTTATTTTGTATGAACTTTTTCTAATGGACAACATTTTTATCTTTTTAGTGGATATCCCCTGCTGTAGCCACTTACATGATCGATGATTTGGTTCGAAATGCGTCAGACAATGCTATCCTATTAGATGCGTATGACTTTTACATTATTCCCCTGTTGAATCCAGATGGCTACCGTCATTCATGCAATTACAACAGATTCTGGAGAAAATCAAGGAGAAGTTTCGGATTCTTACCAGGTATATAATATTATTTCGTCTTGTGTTGCAAAGTTTCATGGAATTTCAGAAAATAAAATGGTTGTTTATGGCTATGCAGATCTTGTTGGCTGTCGAGGAATTGACCTGAACAGGAATTTTGGTCACCACTGGAAAGAATTTGGAGGTGCTGGATTCAACCCTTGCTCTTTGATCTATGCTGGATCAACGCCTTTCTCAGAACCCGAAACTAAAGCGATCAAAGATTTTGTCACTGGAAATCCAGACTTGAATTTGAAGTTTTACTTCAGCTTGCATTCATTTGGTCAAGTAAGCCCAAATTCTTTCACCCATCAACATCACCCACCCGTTTGGTTTTCTAAAGTTTAAAAATTGTACTGAAAAACTAATCTCTGTGATTTATTATAGAAATGGATGACTCCCTGGGGTTATACTTCCGAATACCCTGATGACTATGACGAAATGGTAATTGAAAAAATGAAACAGTATTGGCGAATCATTATGATTGTATTACAAGCTTACAAGGATTGATTTTAATACTTTTGTTTACAAATAGATGCGAATTGCAAAAATTGGAAATGACGCGTTATTCAAAGTTCATGGAACTAAATATCGAGTTGGAAGTATCCGAGAGACTCTGTAAGTATTACTAATTTTTCTTGGAAATATTTTTTTGAGCTACGTAGAAAGCAACATTTGTTCATGGACTAAAATTTACAACCATAGGTACACCGCAGCCGGTACTTCATCTGATTGGTTTAAGTCCATTGGAGTGGATTATTCATATGCAATTGAATTGCGGGATTATGGGCTCTTCGGGTTCTTACTGCCAGCTTATCAAATAATCCCAACGGCAGAGGAGATTTGGGCAGGAGTGCGAGCGTCGTTAGCTGAAGTCAGAGCCAACGAAATTCGCAAGAGGAGGAATGGCCAAAAAAGACCAAGCGCAGGCAAAAGTATGAAATGGTACTAATGATAGGGATTACTTGTTTTAAATGATGTTCTGTAAATGATGTCATTAACTTATTCATTTTTATGGTCTTTACCTGCAAGGTATATTACCCCAAATGTACAAAAAAGTCATGAATTATATAATGTCACTGAAAGTTATTTATGATTGTAAATATGAAGTGGAAACTGAATAAATCTAATTTATCGCCAAACGAATTATAACTTTGCACAATTGATCCAACTTAAAAACATGCATATCGACCTGTTTGACGAATGACGAAAATGATTTTATTTACGATTTTCCAGTTAACGTCAATCCATTCCATACGTAAAGCATAAAAATGAGCAAAAACGCATCTCAGGAGTTCATGATAAAAAGTTGTGGATCTTATTTTATGATCGATAAGCTGCATATGTAACTTTAACAGAAAAAAAGTATTTAACAGGCTAGGCTTTCATTAAGTGGAAAGTCAGTTCCGGCAAATAGTGAATAGACATAATGGATGGCACTCAGCTACTAGTCGTGCTTGTAAGTATGAATTTGTATAAATGTTTCTAATACAGTTAATGACACATTTCAAACTAATTCAAATCCAAAAATGTAGCTTTTTACTCTGGGAGTGGTTGGGTTTTCCATTCCTGTTTCGGAAGCTGTTCCCACTGAAGCTGATTGCACCTCCGATGGCCAACTTTTGCTTGATCCGGACAACTGGTCAATTATTAAAATTACATCATAAAATGTATTGTTTTCAAATATCCTATAAATGTGTCAATTTCTTTGATTTATAGCACCTGCTACTATCAGTGCATTATGCCTGGCGGCAGTTTTTTGGCGGTCGTTAATTTAGATTGTCCTCCCGGAGGGTATTTTCTATTAGAGCCTGACGGCAGCGGATCATGTACCGAAGGCACTTGCAGCATAGGTAATGTAAAGAATTACATACGGACTACGGACATTTCACCAATTTACAATATAACTCAATAAATTATATATGAGCAGCTACTACTGCTCCGCCTGAAATAGAAGAAACCACAGATCTTACAACTGTACAAGATTCGTCAACTTCAGGAACTGATTCCTCCACGACTGCAGTAACTGACTCCTCGACGACTTCAGTAGGCTCATCTTCGTCATCAATTACAGACTTGACAGACTCAAGTACGGTTTCATCTGAGACAGAGACTTCAACTGCTTCAGAGGCAGAAACATCAGCTACATCGGAATCTTCCACGAGTAATGCCTTACCATCTTTTGAGTGTACATCGGCTGGATTCTTCGCCCATCCTAATGATCCAACTAAATACTACCAGTGTGTCCTAATGAGTAGTGGCCAGTACTATTACTACATTTACTCATGCGCTGCAAATGCTTGTTTCCAGGAATCTGCTAACACATGCGTAGTTGGAACATGTCCTTCTTTAATTAATGCTACAACAGGTCTTCCGCCCGGAACCGTATCCGATTCGTCAACTCCCCTGGCTGGTTCATCGTCCACCCCTAAGTCATCTAGCACAAACGTAGCAGATTCAACAACGGTCTCAGCCCAAGCACAAACTACATTGGAGTCTTCCTCCACGAGTAATGCAATGCCGTCATTTGAATGTACAGCAGCTGGATTCTTCGCCCATCCTACTGATCCAACTAAATACTACCAGTGTGTCCTAATGAGTGGCCAGTACTACTACTACATTTACTCATGTCCTGCAAACGCTTGTTTCCAGGAATCTGCCAACACGTGCGTAGTGGGAACATGTCCTTCTTTAATTAATACGACAACAGGTCTTCCGCCCACAACTGCACCAGGTTCATCGACTCCAAATACGGATTCCTCCACTTCAGTGGATTCCTCGTCTACTTCGGCAGATTCGTCGTCAACTTCAGATTCATCGTCAACTTCATCGGATTCATCGTCAACCTTAGTGGATGCCTCATCCACTCCAGTTGATGCATCATCAACTAGTTTGGAAGGCTCATCCTCCACCCCTGAGGCATCAAGCACAGACTCGGCAGATTCCACAACAACGGAGACTTCTTCCACAAGCAATGTCTTGCCGCCATTTGTGTGCACATCTGCTGGATTCTTCGCCCATCCTACTGATCCAGCTAAATACTACCAATGTATCTTAATCAGCAGTCAGTTCTATTACTACATTTACACATGTGCAGCTAATGCTTGTTTCCAGGAATCAGCCAAAATGTGTGTGGTAGGATCGTGTTCCTCTTCTGTTAATGCGACAACAAATCTTCCTCCCACAACACCTTCAGCCTCCAATGGAACAACAGTCATAACAACGACTCCCGAACCACTCCCAACTTTCACATGTACCGCAGTAGGAGAATACATCCATCCAACAGACCCTTCCAAGTATTACCAATGCGTCTTAGTTGGTTCCCAATTTTACTATTACATTTATTCATGCCCTCCAAATGCATGCTTCAGTACATCAACAAGTTTATGCGTCGTAGGGGGATGCACAGCTACGCCTAATATTACGACAAGTTCACCAGTAGTAACCACATCTCCTGCACCTGTTACCATCCAGTGTGACAAACCTGGGCCTACGCCTTATCCAAATTCCTGTACCAAGTATTACAATTGTGTCCTTTTAGCAGACGGATTTGTATATTATGTTTTTGAGTGTCCTCCTGGGGGCTACTTTGACCCGATAAAGGCATTATGCGTAGTGGGCCAGTGTCCTACCATGACAACTATTGCCCAGACAACTGCATCTTCAACTACATCCACAACGACTTCAGCATCCACAACACCTTCAACCACTGTTGTCACTACAACAGTATCAAGTTCCACAACACCCCCAACTACTGCTGTCAGTATTTCTACATCAAGTTCTACAACAACGACGCTTGCCCCAGTGGAAGATCATCCTTGTCCATCTGAGGGGTACTTTGCTGATTCATCGAATTGCCAATCATACTATAAGTGTGTAATTATGAACGGTTCTATGTACCGGTATATGTTCCAATGTCCCCCGGGCGCGTACTGGAGCAACTCTCCGGTTCCAGCCTGCATTATAGGAGCTTGTCCATCTACATAAATTAATGTACAAGTATAAAAAAATACATGAAACATACATACATACTATATATAGTATATTCAACACAATATACATTACATGTAATCTCGACAGTGAGTTAATTAAATTTACATCAAGAATAACCGGAAGCATGTTTAATATCAACCAAATTATGTATGACATCATAACTGTTGCCCACGGGCCTTATACTTTTTTCTTGTTATATTTTGAACGGGTTCAAAATCTAAAACGAAACACGCCTGGGTTAGTTGACCACTTTCAAATCATCGGAATGAGTTTTAAAAAATGAAAGTTTGATGATCCCCTATGGATTTTACACATGAACTGAGTGCGTATTGAGTTCTAGAAGCCACATAAGCATTTTGGTGAACAACCTTTGGCTGGTGTATTTAGTGTAAACATCTTTAGGAGTGGTCAAGGAAACCACAGTATAGGTAGTAGGATGATTTCATCATCATCATCTCTAAACTCTAAATCTAAAACCATACTAAAATTTGCACCTTTTTGCATATGTATGCCAAAACAACACGTGTGCAACCCTGACAATTGCGAAATTCGGAATCAGCGTGAAAAAAAAACATCAGAACCAGTACTCAAAAACAAAAATTAATTTCTCGAGAGGTCAGTCAGTCTGGCCTATTTATATCACAGACTTTGAATTGATATAAATTACTACAATTAATTCCAAAGGCGACAGCGAGATTTAAAACCATAACCATAAGTTTTTTTTTTTTTTTTTTTTTGAAAAATGTTTAATTGTAAGCATTCCTTCTAAACGATTGTAAGCGCGACAGATGCCGTTTATAATCACTACAATCGAGAACATAATCTATGCAATTTGACAACACAAACTGCACAGAAAAATATGTAGGATGATGGTCTGTTTCTGTTACACTGTTACTCTTGTCGCCTTAACACAAAATGGCAAATTAGGCATAAGGTGTAAGGCTAAATACTACGTACATCGGGACAAGCGACTGCTTAAACTACACTATAAGGTTACAAAAACTTCGATGTTTTAGTTTATCACATATACAAGTGTGTAAATAACATTGCGAACTAAATCTAAAGATGAGCTTCTTTTGCAACGAAAGCTTACTTCCGTTTTAGGTAACAACCAGCATCATCCTGAATGCATACAATGCTAGTAAATACGTTAAATCATACACGATGACGTAGCGTGTCACATGAAATGTCACGTTTGTCTTATTGAAGACTTGTTGTATGTCCTACAAAGCTGAATAAACGCTAGGGCTAATGAACTACTCGGTGAACGCAAACAATCGTTTTCTAATGATTGGCTATTTTTAGCATCCTCTACAAATAATCTTAGTATCTGATTCTTTCAAACATGGACTTTGTCTTGCTAGCCGCGATCCCTGTAAGCAAAAACATTTAAATCCGTACTGACAACAGCGTACCGAACCTGAAGTATCGAAATTTCGAAAGTAGGCTGCCGTCAGTTTGGGTTTAGACAGGGCCCAAGAAAGTCTTAAGATTTCAACAGTAAAAACGTCTTCATACCAAAATGGGTATTCAAGATTTACCGTTTATCTTTGTCGGTTTTCTGGTTCAGTCATACAAATGGCTGGAACTCCGAATCATGCAGTTGTTCCGTTCAACTCTGGAGAGAAGAGTCAGAAAAACTTATGCCAAGTTGGGTGTAATTTTTGATGAAACCAACGAAGGAGATAAGCAAACCGGATCAAACAATAATAACAACGACACGTCTAGCAGTTTAACCAAAAGTGGTCGATTTGTAGACGAGAAAAATGTCGAGAAGGTATCCGAGTTCGATGGGATCATTCATGTGAAAGTCCATGACAAAATATTTTACACGAGAGTTGCCAATCAAGCGTCAATGGGAATGGGAGAAACATACATGGATGAAAACTGGGATTGTGACAATTTAACGGAACTATTTCGGAGAATCATGAGGAAGAAAGTTTTTCTCGAGTACCTCAACCCCTGGAATCGATTTTTAAACTATATTGAGTTGTGCTTCTTCAACTTACAAACCCAGTCTAAAGCGTGGGAAGTAGGAAAGAAACATTATGATTTGGGTAAGTAATTTAAACCAAAAGCTACGGAAGGTATGCCGAATGTGATTGGTATGCCAATAATCATGGAATGTTTTGTAACTTTCACAGGGAATGACCTTTTTGAATCATTTTTGGATCCATGGCTAACTTATTCATGCGGATATTGGGCTAACGCGGATAATCTTAACGATGCTCAAGTTCAAAAAATGGAGCTCATTGCGAAAAAGTTACAATTGAAACCTGGAATGCGTGTGTTAGACATAGGTCAGTCAAATCTAATCTGATAGCGTCTGAGGTACGTTTAAAACTCATTATGGTTTACTTTTATCTATTTTCTTCATGTTGACTTTTAGGTTGTGGTTGGGGTGGATTGGTGAAGTATCTTGCATCCAAATATGGAGTTGAATGCGTTGGAATAACAATTTCTGAAGAGGGAGTCAAATATGCAAAGAAATCATGTCAGGGGTTGCCTGTAGACATCCGGTTAATCGACTACCGAGATTTGAACGAACAGTTTGACCGCATTGTTAGCGTTGGGATGATGGAACACGTGGGTGGTCATAATCATCGTGAATACTTTGAGGTTGCCCACCGTTGTTTGAAGGATGATGGAATCTTCCTACTTCACACGATTGGTATCAATCACAAAGAAATTGTTCCCATTGAGCCGTGGTTCCATACCTACATCTTCCCAAACGGTTATCTTCCATCGTGCCGAGAAATTACTGAGAAAACTGAAGGCTTGTTTATTGTAGAGGACTGGCACAACTTCGGTCCAGACTATGCTAAAACGTTACACGCTTGGCTGGCTAATTTCAACAAGAACTGGCACAAACATGCTCACAAATACGGAGAAAGGTTCTACCGCATGTGGACCTACTACTTGCAAAGTTCCGCAGGAGGCTTTGAGTCCCGTATGATTCAACTATGGCAAGTTGTCCTCAGCAAGGACGGTTTGGATAATTACAGAGCAGCACGCTAATGAATTTTCTATAAACTAATAATTGTATTTTTCACAGCCTGGGGACTTTTTTATTATTTTTTTAAATTCTTTTAACTTTAATTTAAAACAGATTCAGCATGCTCATAATTTTACAATAAACTATTTATTTCCAAGCTTTCTCTTTGTACAACATCCAATATACACTGAATGTATAGGCTTTGCACGCATATCTCATTCAACAAATTTGCATCTCTCAGAAAGTTGTCGCTAAGGATCTAACCGCACTTATCATAGATATAGCCAACAAACCAATCCTTTCTTTCGATTAATTTTGGTCAAAGAACAAATGAGTGCAATTGCAAATCATTCTGGAAGTGTAAGGGGGTTAAAGTTAAGTTTCGCGCGGTCACATTATTCTAACGATATTCGCTGAGTCGGACAGTGAACTGAATATATTAATTATAGCCAAAGCCAAAATGAACAAAGCGGACGGTGCGATAAAAAATGGAGAAAAAAAGAAACGGCGATCAAAGAAAAAAAGTGACGAAAACTCGGAGATACTTGAAGCCGACTCAATTCCTCAAGATGCAGTCGACCCAGATCCTGCAGAGGGTCCTACGTCCCCTCAAAATGAGAGGGTATCGATTGAACAAGAAGCTACTACTACTGATATAGTTGGCTTATTTGTAGACGACTTTTTTGATTCTGCTTGGGAGATATGCGCGGAGAGGTTCACTGTTGAAGATGGGCCAACAACAGTTATGTGGGAGTTAAGGAACACTTGGTTAAGGGTAGTAGAAGCGGAATATCAAGAGCCTCCAATATTTGGAATTCCAACTTATGGCCCTAATAAGGTCTTCCAACATGACGATGCACCATTGCCTCTGGCATTAGACACTTGGTCGTGTGGTGGCTTAGAATTAATGCCGAGCAATCGACGAGAATCTGTTATGGATCCCTTCCTCAGAGATCAAATTCCAGACTTGTCATTCGGGAAGAAATCCATGTATTCTTTTTTAAACTTTTGATTAGAATTAATCTTAATGCACCTAACGACTTAACTTTGAATTTTACATTTTGAACATTTTGAAGTGAACCAGTTGTCGGCGAAAATAATCTGTCAGAAGATCTTGAAGGCGTGCCCGAGAAATTGGCACAAGATGAATCTGAGGAGAAACAAAATGATGAAAATGTCCCTCATACCGTGGACGACATGCTGCAGGAACCGATTGTAAAAGGTAGAGAAAAATCCTTCACCGATCTCATTTCTGATGCTCCTGAAGGAGAAAAATGGAATTTTGAGATGGACGAGGAGTTTGCTTCCACAATTGTACCAGAGTCAAGTTGCCTATCTCCAGAAAGGGAACCAACAGTTACCGTTGACTCCACCGAAGAGGAGTCTTCACCATTGGAACAAAGTGATAGTGCAGAGGAGATATACGCAGAAGGTGCTGAAGCTGAAAGGACATCTAACCTGGAGCCACAAGTGCAGGCCATCGTGGGCCCACGCAATGTTCAAAGCAGATCTTCAACAGACATTGATTTTCTGAAATTGAAATTGATCTCTCGAAACCGTACGTCAGGCGAAGGTCGAACTTCATTAGAAAATCCCATTAAAGCAGAAGGAGGCACCAAAGATGTTCCTAATTACGACAAAGCTCGTGGTCCCGGTGGTGCTGGTGTCGGATCCGGAGTGTTTACACTACCTGCCTATCGCAGTTATCATTCTAAAATATTCACTCCTGCTTCTCTTGAAGTTCTACATGAAGAAGATAAGCGAGAGAATTGGCTGCTGGAAGAGTGGAAACAGAATTTAGGGGACACTCCTAACGTTAGTAGAAATCATTGCTGCAATATTAATATCATTTAAAGTGTTTGAGCTCGTTTTGTAATCATTGACTATTGAATTCCTTTTGGTAGGATCCAAACGAAGAAACAGATGCGGAAGTTCGCCCATTATTTATGGAAGCGTATAAAGCTGAACGTCACAGAGTCACTAGGATAATCAAGGAAGTTAAGGATGTATTTGATGTTGAAGAGGGGACAAAGTTACAACCGGTGTTTTCAGAAGTTCCCGAGTCATTCTTACGAAGACAAGTGCTGAATTTGCAAAATCGGTTTAATAAGCAATTATGGAGGAATCTAAATAACCTGAAAAAACCAAAGAAAGCTGAAAGCGACCATTCCATTCCAACGTCTCCAGCATTAAGTTCCAAGGATGGTAGCAGTGAATCCGTAAATAACGAAGAAAAGCGCAGGAGTCGAGGTCAAAGTTTGAAGAATGATCGTTTACGGAACAGTAAACAAGGCTCTCCTTTTGGAAGAATTTTTGGGAATGAAAAAGCAGATCGAGCCAAGAAACCGTCGTTGCCAAAACAGGAGAGATTCAACATTGGAATGCGACCAAGCGAGATTTTTATGGAACTTCGACATCTTGGAAATGGAAAACATTCTGATAGCTGCAAAGACTTGTTACAGCCGACGTTTTGCAGAGATGATCCAATTGATCGTGGCCAAAGATGTGGCGACAAACCTCAATGCAGATAATGGACAATTGTTTCATACACAATTTAGAATAATATTTTAAGTGTACTACTGAAAATATCCTAGTATCAAGTAAAACTATAAATAATATTGATTCAATAGTGTTACTCAATCGAAAAACTCTTCAATGTATAAAAATAATGCGATCAATACATGCATATAAAGATAACGACGTTTACTAGTTAGTATTTTAATTACATGCATACCCATCGGATACAATCAAGTTATAAACATACTGACACACCAGATCACTGAACCCCGGATTTTTCTTGTTTACAAATTGTTCAATTTTTATTTGCTTTACCGATGAGGAGCGACATAACAATGCCGATGAAGAAGACAGGTCAACGGAAAAAGGCGGAGAAGCAAAAGCTTCGCCAAAAGAACACCAGGCAGGACTGCAAAGGATAACAAAAGCATTGTGAAGATACCTTGCAACTCCAGCATGGAATGTGGCCAATGTAAACGGACACAAAAGAATCTGGCGTTTTGCTACCTCTGCCAAAGTCTCCAGCGCTTGCCGCAGTGTGCCCACTACGGGAAAGTGAAATGCTGAAAACGGGCGATTGTGTCATTTACGAAACCGATGTGGACAAAAGTACCTAAAAACTAAATCATCTCTGAACTCTAAGCTGTAAAGTGTGTCTCACGTTTCCCCTTCATCTAGTTGCTGTAGGAGACGAACTCATTGAACTCTCCTGTTTCCATGAATTATCAAAGATGTTCATAACAACTTTCGCGATAGAACATGAAACAATCATCAATATTTTTACCTCATTTACGTACGTGTTTGAATATTTTTGATTGGAGGCAACGAGTACAATTAATTTGAGATATTTATCCAAAGAGGTTATTTGGATTTCCCACATTTCGCGTCTTCGAAATTGGTGGAAATGCTGGCATGCAATGATATCCAACCCAACATGGGCTCTGGCGACCAGCCCAGTCCCCGTCTCAAGGAATCAGATGCATCTACCTTCAAGAAAGTAGCGGACACGATAAACGAACAGTTTGACGATAGCTTTGCTACGCCTGCAATGATCGAGATTTTCCAAGAACAATATGACGAGCTAGATTCTGGTGGGACTGGAGTCATAACTAAAGAGGATTTGGCGAATCTGTACAAGCATAGGACTCAGGATTGCGGAGCACGTGGCGATGAAATTATCGATGCGATTTACACTGAGATGGATTATGACGAAGACGGAGAAGTCACATTTTTGGATTTCGCCATTTTCATGACACTTCAAATGAAACGTCCCCGTCTCAAGGAATCAGATACTCAGAGTACCTTCAAGAAAGTAGCGGACATGATAAACGAACACTTTGACAAGAGCTTTACTTCGCCTGAAATGATCGAGTTTTTCCAGGAACAATTTCACAAGCTGGATTCTGGTGGGATTGGGGTCATAACTAAAGAGGATTTGGCGACTCTGTACAAGAATAGGACTCAGCATTGCGTAACATGTGGCGATGAAATTATCGATGCGATTTACACTGATATGGATTATAACGAAGACGGAGAAGTGACATTTTTGGATTACGCCATTTTCATGACACTTCAAATGAAACGCCGAGAAGAAATGGATGACATCGATTTTACTCGGGCTTTTGATGTGGCTGACAAAGATGGCGATGGATTTGTTACAAAAGAAGACCTTCGCATGAGCCTCAGTGGAACAACAATCGTGGACTCTGAAGATGCTGAAAGCATCATTAGTCAATATGATAGGGATGGTAAAGGAACCTTGAATTGCGAAGAATACTGCGAATTTATGCATGACCAAGGTAGAAAACGCTCAAAATATTTCAGAAAATCATATAGTCAACTTGATTTTATTTTAATTTATTACTGATTTATAGGAAAACGAAGCATGGATTACTTATGCAAGCCGGAATATCGTTCCCAGACCCTGTCCTCTTGCGTTTCACTTGAGAGTATTTTTGATGCAATATCTGTGGCAAGTTATGAAACGGTGAAAACTACTCCTCATGAAAAAGGCGACGCATCCTTTCAAAAGGGAACGGACGAGAAGTCAAAGTGCGGTCAACAAATGCGACTTACGACCCCTGGAGCACAATTGAGAATCGGCAAGCTGATAACCGATCCAGATTTTGAAAAGGCTTGTCGTGAGAATTTTGATACTCTGGACTCAGATAAAGACGGAGTATTGACTCTTGAGGATGTCCGGCCTTGGCTATATTCCAGAAATGAGTCGCTCACAGAAGCCGCCCTCCATTCTAGGTTCACAGAAATGAACCAAAGCAAATCTGGCGGAGTAGACTTTAAAGAGTTTCTTGATAGGAGTGCCCAATCCCAGTTTGAGTTTGAAATGGATGAGTTTGACAAGTGTCCAGAGTTGTTTAAAATGGTCGACAGGGATGGGGATGGTTTCATATCGAATTATGAATTGGGCAGCATTCAGGGTGAAGAGGGCTTGGAGGGGAATTTGATACCAATCCTAAAAGAAGACGAAGACGACGAAGTCTGTGACGAAGAAAATGACGAAATTCTTGCTAAATACGAACGAGATGCGGATGGAAAGCTTAACTAAGAAGAGTTTATGAAGATGATTGAAAGTTACTTATCAATATCAATTCTATAATCTGAAGAATCCAATTCTAAATACTTGGACAAAAATATTGTTTATACCAATAACACATTTGTTTTCAATAAATCTTGTGACAAAAGCAAAAGCGTGAAGCACCGGATTGTTTGTTTGTTTCTTTTCTTTCTTGCTTACAACATAAGAAGAGAAACCGTAGTGTTAACTATTTCTGAAGTTGTGTTCAACAATGTAGCTCGTGATAGTGTAAAGAACGGTCCGATTTCTACCCTTATAGGCAAGCAAGCTTTGTAGTCCTTTCGCTGTTGTTTTGTAAACAAGTTTGGACCCCAAAACGCCAGAAACTTTGCAGCTTCTTCTGAGCTGAGCATGGAAATTGTATGAATCATAGCAGTTAACAAACCGCAAATGATATCAAACCCGACAAAGAAACCCAGTAGTAAAGGATGCAATATGGAATGAAACCGAATGCAAATCAGAGTGCTTATCACATTCAGGAAGAATGCTGACCCCATGAGTGCAGCAAACCAGACGTAGCCAAAGGTATTGTAGCCTTGAATGAAGAGGAAACTTGAATGGTAAACCGTTTTCTTCTTGCTAAACATTTTCAAAGCAACAAAAGAAATGTTCCCTTTTCCATAAACCGACTTCAGGGTGAATTGAGACTCAAAGAGAAATCCACATTGGAACATCAACGCTTGAATGATTGGCAGCACTCCAAAAGTTCCTATGAATCCCATGTAGGCACAACAGAGGAGAGTGAGCCATGATCCAATTCCAGTCAGGATTGACTCGGGCAATATCCATTTAAAGATGATATGAGCTGGAGTTGAGGCGGAGATGAGCGGTGTTGCACCATGTATGAAGCCTCCAGAGAAGACAACCACGACAACGCCATATAGAATTGCTGCAAATAAGATTTCATCTGACCGCCTGTTCTCGATTTTTCCATCAGCTTTCCGTTTCAAACTTAGAAAATGCGAGTTTTCCAGCATAAATATTGTGGCGGATCCTCGGTGTCGGAAAGTCCATGTTGCTGCTAGCATTATTGTGTCCATAGCCATTAAAAGTAGCTGCAAAACTTTGTTCAGAACGTCAGCCTGAATAGTGTCATGGTCGTCGGATGTCTTTTCAGAAACGCTGGACGTAAGGGCGACAAGCGAAGCAAACCAGACAAGTGCGATGTTTATGTCCATGATATATGACCATCGTTTCTGAACCTTTGAATGGTTCTGGGAGTATGAATTTGAATCCTGGGAGAATTGAATTGGAATGGGGCGAATACTCTGGAGAAAGATTTGGACGTTTCTGACTATGTTCCACATTTTTATCTATGCGATCTACAACGGGAGCAACACTTTTCTTTCTTTTAAAGATACCTTCGGGCAAGGAAAACTTGAATCGAAGTGGCGAATGATAGAGTTAGGTCAGGTCCTATAGCTAATGGGACTTTTCGTTCTGCAATTAATTTAGATACATAAATCAACAATTTTTATTCATACGCCATGTAATAATCTGAGCAAGGTAAATTATCTGCTCTACAAAAATATCAAATAGAAACTATAAGCCAATTTACTATGCACATATATGGAACTTTTGAATTAATTTCCGTCAAATCTGAATTGAGGAATCGTAATTTGTTTTCCATAATGTACCTTATCTAAATTCTGATTCTGGTCAACAACAAAACGTTGCAAAAGCATATAGTTCCACACAATGCACGGCAAACCGTTAAATGCTTGAGTAGGTATTTAGTATTTATGTATCTACTACTGTTGACTGTTCTTTAAGTTTCATCTTCACCAATAAAGTTTTTACGTCCGAAAATTTTACTAGCGTTAGCGAATTTAGATGGAATTAAAAGTTGATGGTTTTCTACGCAAGTAGAAAAGACAAAGACACAATTACCGTAAATTAAATGAGCATCATAATATGAAATTTTAATCGGTTTTATTTGTTTGTTTATAAAATGTGAATAATGTGATGTCAGTAATGCATACATTTGACTTCTTCAATAGTTGTGTTGTATAATATAATAGTGCGTAATAGAACGTTTACATATTTGTGCGATCGCAAGTGGAAGCGTTAATGTTATCTACAGCATAAGAAGAGAAACAGTAGAATTAACTATTTCCGAAGTTGTGTTCAACAATGTAGCTCTTGACAGTGTAAAGAATGGCCCGATTTCTACCCTTATAGGCAAGCACGCTTTGTAGTCCTTTCGCTGTTGTTTTGAAAACAAGTTTGGACCCCAAAATGCCAGAAACTGTGCGGCTTCTTCTGAGCTTAGCATGGAAATTGTATGAATCATAGCGGTTAACAAGCCACAAATGATATCAAACCCGACAAAGAAACCCAGTAGCAAAGGATGCAGTATAGAATGAAACCGAATGCAAATCAGAGTGCTTATCACATTCAGGAAGAATGCGGACCCCATGAGTGCAGAAAACCAGACATAGCCAAAGGTATTATAGCCTTGAATGAAGAGAAAGCTTTGA
>JAAXOA010000043.1:0-50700 GCA_036561885.1 Salina celebensis | reverse complement strand
GCCTGAAATTCCCACAAACTGCATTTGCTTTGCCATATTTGTCCGAGGAGGCTCACAAGTAGATTTGCAGCAACGTTGAGGGCTTCGGCAGTATGCTGTAAATCATTACGATTTAAGGGCATATTGGCCCTTCTGGTTTTTGCAAGGCGCTTGTTCCTCAATCATTCGCGTTAAAAATCGGTAATATTTTTTCTTGGTTGTTCCCTTGTGAAGTTTGCAAGATTCCATGTGTTGCTAAGCTGACAAATGTATTGAGCCGACTCCAGTAGTTCATAGATACAAAAATAAACCTACTTCATGAGGACGAAAAACTGACCATTAATTACGCGCCTGCAATGATGAGGTGTTTTGATGGCAGGGGCGTATGCAGGCTTTCTGAAGGCTTAGAGGCCTTCTAGTATGATGCCGAGAGAATTGGATTCCAAATCTAAACCCGTTGCGTTTAAGGCATTTTCTTGTAATAATTACCTTGAACGCCGTCGATCAATCTATCATTTTGAGCATTAAAGCTGAAAAATCGGTTCTCTTGTTTCGCGTTCACAATTACACATACTTATTTACAGTTTATGTGAATCAGTCGACGTGAAAAAAATCAAGTTTTCGTAGGACATGGCGCAAAATTCACGGAATACACGGTAAATGTTTTTCCCTTTCATCATAATACCTGCTAGCTTGTCTGACAACGAGAAAAAGAGGTTTGATGATGATATAATGTAGGGTGATCATAGTTCCATGTCTATATAATGATTCGGGTAACGATTATCATTAAATATTACGAGGTTGCAAACGTTGAATACGTTCAAATAGTTGTCTATGGATCCCCAAGCACACACATTAAGTCAATGCAAAAGAAATAGATTTTAAAGTGATTTTTAAAAACAATTTGTGAAATATTTGATAAAAAATGCACCCGATTATTACCCAATTTTTTTCATAAAATACCGCACAGTAACGTAATTGGTCACTAGATGCTACATACTGGCTATAAGAGCAGATTCCAGAAATACCTGATCTGTATACGTCTTGACAAAGGAAATTTTGCACTCGGCTACTGTTTTATGGTCTAAAAAATGCAACAATTTGATTGAGTAACTGACAATTACTTGGGATGATTTTTGAAGAGAATCAACTGAAACGGCTGCATGCAAGCATCATGCAAATCTTGGCCTTCAAGTTTTACATAGCAATCAGTTTTGCTATTTTAGTTTTTTCCCCATACTTGAATCGTAAAAGTATTGCCTGTCCAAAATTGAATGAGATGCTCGCCAAGGCAACCGTCATAGTAACACAGGCGACGGCAACACTTATTGCATGTTTCGGCTGCGACGTGCTGTTTTTTAGCCGATTTCGGCTGTCTCAATGGACGTCCTCCAGATATTATGTACAAATGTCTGCAGAAGATAGAGAATAGCCACAATTGTTTTAGGATACAGGCTGTGGAAAATGACCAGATATTGAGACCATGTTTACAAATAGAAAAGAAACTACGAATCCAATACGTTATTTGACTGGAACCACGTAGAGCTACGAATTTTATACTAGTGACGTTGATCCCTGGGGTGAATCACTTGGAAAATTACGTCGTATTTTTGAAGCTTGGAGTTCATTCTTTACGTATACTACATTACCCCGTGATGGTAGGTTTGTATTTCGCTAGTTTAACTGCACCATTAAGGAGTATTTTCGAAACCAATCAAATTACCGACCGATGAAATTTTAAAACTGAGCGGACGCTATTGAAAGCAAATGAAAAGTATGATAGACTTATACTAAACCTTTGTCACTTTTCACCCAAGGTACTCTTAAAGTATCATATCAATTACAGCTTCTTAGGAAGTGTGAAATTCTTGTGATAGCGTACGTATTTAATATTATTTGTGCAATTATATATTCTAAATATTTCGTCAAACTTCTTTTCACCAAGTTGATTTTTCTAATGTGTGACAAAACAGGTTTCGTTGCCTCTCACTGTTATATGGTGGGATTTTCCGTATGGAAAAATGTGCGCTGACAGAAATTTATGAGGTGTATATTCTTAAAATGAGTCGCATTGTATTATTCGTGGATAGTTTATTACAGATACCTCAAACCGAATTCGCACGTGCTAATAGATTGGATCCCTGGGACGCACAACGATTTTAAAGGTCGCCTTTTATTCGTCGACTTCCGTTAACCATGCAACTCATCAAGTGAATATTTTAATTATCCCAAGAAAATTCTTTTCGATTTATCGTACCCTACGAAATGAAGTACGAACTTTGTCCGGTCCTGAGATGATCATATTATGTAGACATGTCGTGTCGTTTTTTTTCAAAGTTTCAGCGTTTACCATCGTCCAAGACTCAAATACAAAGAATGTCCAAAGAATATCAGCTATGGCAATAAACGAAGTTGGTTTTGACCTGGCGACCTGACGCGTGGAAGGTGTTTGTGCGTTCCTTGGGGTATTGCAGAAATATTTTGACTTCATTGATGGCAGCAGATGTCATATTTTGAAAATGGCAACTTAATTTTCGTATCTGGGTATATAAAAAACAAATGGTGTTAAACTCGTTTGTGGACCACTAAAATACCGAACGAAGAGCAGATACATCGTAAAACGTTTGATCCATAACAGAGTTTTTGCTATGAAATTATGTCGTAATTAACTCTCAACTCAGTTTTCATTCAGACGTTTTTGTTCTTTCACGTATAAATTATGGGAAAATATGTTGACACAATGAAGTGAGTCAAAGGTGAGTAAAACATCGAGCATACATTTACTCCTTACCATCATCCCCACATTTCAGAAAATTATTACTGTACATGTACATGTACTATTACTATTACATGCTATATTAATGTGCTGCTACTTCTCTACGTACGTAGTAGTACAATTCCTTTGAGAAATTATCGTAATCAATCTTCATATCAATCATCTACCTCATTAGCTAAAGGATGATACAACTATCATGGACTAACTCATGATAATCATCAAACAATTTGGTTGCAATAAAGTCAATCCTGGTTCTTCTCATTAATTTACAAAAGCATTAAAAAATACGGAGTCCCAGGGTCAATTTTGTTTCTGTAGAAGAAAACATCCACTGCAAGGCAATATGATTTTTGAAGGAATGATTTCGTCACCATTGGAATCAATGTGAAATATTTTTGTGTTGATACATAACATAGTTTCGAATAACAAACGTAATTAATTATCATATCAAATCCGAAAATCCGTGTACGATTATCACGTTGATTTCGTCACCATTCAATGTGAAATATTTTTGTGTTGATACATAACATAGTTTCGAATAACAAACGTAATTAATTATCATATCAAATCCGAAAATCCGTGTACGATTATCACGTTTCTTTAATTAGATGGAGTGGTTTCATATGACGATAACCCGGCTGCTTTGATAGCAAAAATGCATCTAGGGGTTTCATTCAAGTTATATTAATTCAACAAGTATGAAAGAAAGATGATTTTTCTTAACATAAAATCTTCTTTCAAGTGTTACAATGCAAACGCCAGTTTAGATTTGATGCACTCATGTTTTCGCGCTGGTATCGTAACATCCTCAATCTCTCAACGCAATTATTTTAATGAGAGAAGATTACAGGAATTCGAAACCCATACCTAATATGAATCGTAAGTCGCGGTGGCAGCATTCATTAGCATTAAACACGTCATTTATGTTGTGTAAGCCTAATGTCTAATTAATCGAGATATTTTATACGTCATCTTCTAAATTGCCTAAATTACTTGAAAATATATTGAGTAAGGCAATGAGCCGGAGATTGGTGATCGAATGCAATGCACTTTCACAACCAGTATTAGAGTTGCTCACAACGATCGCGCAATAGGTTTCATCGCAAGACCAGATAGAACAAGACAAGATAGAAGCTTCTTGTTCTTCAACTATCATTTTACCGCTGGTTAGTTTGGTGCCTCATGAAAATGCTAAACACCAAACAAGCTGTAATCATCATAATACAAGTGCAACGACAAACTCCGGATGTAAAATCTTGTTGTTCAACTATTCAGATTGAATATGTATAATATATTAAGTATTAATATGATAAACTATGCACTATTGTGATAATTTTCAGCAAATTGCAGTATAATATTATATGCGTTAAATTAAATATATCCTTATGACTCAGAAAGATAAGGAGTTAACTTAGTAATTAGGTCAACCGGATCTGGCAACTCCTTCTAAAGCATACGCACCAAAGCTGATAAAGATTGCATCGAAGGGATACTGACATCAAAGTGTCTGATTATAACTTTTAAATGCAGCTCTCATGGGAACAGCAAATAACTTTGTTAAACAGATAAATTACATAAATTACAACTACTCATAAACCCCAAAATAGAACGCCTTGCATATGCAAACTTGTGTAGTATCCAAAATCTACTACCTCTGTCATAAATGTAACTAAAGGTAACGCAGGTTTCAAAAAGCAACGGCTTGCAGCAACTACACATACGTGTAGGCCATCGTAATAAATGCACTCAAACAATGCGACAGAAAACAATAATTTTGTTAAAATAAGCGAAACTAGCAGTTGCTTTTTACTTCCCAAAAGTCCATCTACACGTTTTAAATAACCAATAGCTCAATATTTGACATGTTTTATCCAGCATTGGGTCTGTATATAATTGGTATGTGCTGTCAATACTGATAATTGTGGCCGTGTTTGCTTCGTTCAATTAAATTACAAGGAGCAGCGACAGGTCACGATCGCGTTTTTTTACTTGAAATCCCTGTTCTTTTGTGCAGAATATTTTAATGCCCGGGTTCGTGTCTGAATGATCTCCTCGTCGAACCCAGAGAAAACATATTCTCTTAAATAAATATGCACCGCTACTTCATTCCTGTAAGAAGTTCCTATTGACTTTGTTGGTGAGCATACAATATAATTTATGGTTTAAACAAGCACGAGCTCTCACATTCATTGCTACTACGCTTTCAGTGATTAAACGTATTGGCAGCAGTACCATGATTGTTCGATATGCTTACAGAAACAAGTTGATGATGTAATTTGTCGCATCTGAATAAACTAACATGAAGTTTGTAGTTGTTTGGAATAATTGGAAATACAATTTATTGGATTGCCCTGCATTGAAGTCTTCGGACTGATAATGTAGAATTGGTCGTTTACGAAAAATGTTGAAGAATTCTCTTGTTTAAAGAAACATGTCACAACTATGGGATGATCAAGTGTTGTTTTCCGTTTCCAGTCAAATACAGCAAAACTGATTTTTTAAGTGCCATAATAACATTGTGGTTAGAGTATGACCTTAAGTTTTCCATGCGATTGCGAACAACATTCGCGAAAACTTGGTTTGTTGATATGTACATAGAGGGAACCAATGCAAGTTGTGTCGGTTGACGCTGTTGGAAGATTTTAGGTCCACAACTCTTCTCATTTCCTTTTGTTATGAACGTATTGTAAAAATGTTTGCGGCTACAGAAAAACTCAAAACAACTTCATGTGGACAACATTTTGATAATCACTATAATATTGATCTTCGTTGCGTTTGTTTCAAGTAGCGGATAATTCGGACCCACCCGTTATCATCAGTTTCATTGTGTTCAATTTTTTTTTACTTTTTAGTGGACGTAGAATTTAAATAGTGTTTATTTCAATACATGGGTCGACGAACATAGAATGATTTTTAAAAATTTGCTGCTTTAAAAAAATGTTTAATTTACAAGTCTAAATATTGCTTGAAATCGGGGTGATGAGGAATCTTTTTCCATCCACAACCCTTGACAAACATCGCTCCATAACTTATGGCATGACTTGTGAAAGTTTATATTTGCTGCTATACTTTCAGTATCGTTGTTTTCTGCCTTTCTCAAGTAAACGTGAGATGTTTCGTACAACTCAAAAAAAAACTAGCAGTGGTAATCTTGCAATTTCATTTTTCCATTTTCTGTAGAACTACTCTTCTGCGTCTTTCTCTATCAAGGAATTGTAAATCTTATTTTTTCCTCCCAGCAAGTATACACACTCGGTACGTAAATTTTCTTAACTAGCATTGCGTAGTTTTATGGTACCATTTACAGTGTATACGAAGAAATTGCATGTACAATTTTTGTACATAACCATGCATCACGACTTTTTGTATGCATTAGTACATAAATACTCTACGGTTTTTGTCTAAATAACTTCACTTTATTACATTTAACAATTGTGTCGCCATTCCTTTCCCTTTCTCCATTTCTCCGCGATTCCATTCCTACCATTTTTGCCGTTTGGTTTGGGATGGTTTTTCATCTACTTTGTAACCCTCTTATCCTGGTTATTGCTGCTCGAGCAAAGACAGCCGAATCAAGCAAGACAACTTGTGTGTTTCATCTTCACAACATACATGCACATTTCTATTATTCTGAGTAAGTGCTTTGTGATTTCCCTGCCTTTTTATTGATGAAATAAGGAAAACGAGAACTGTCTTCATTGAATCTCTGATTTCCCAAACCGAGTCATGTCGCCTTTTTATCCTTCTTAATACAATGTTTCTATGAAGACATGCGATCTTCATATTAAGATGTATACTTAGGCCGTAGGTAGCGTAAAACGCGTCGAAGCGTCAATGTCACTACTACTTCGTATTCATTACATTTTCTCCTTATTTCCTTCGTTTAGCCCAGACACTTGATTCACAAAAAAATAAGATCATGATGTATAGATATATATGAAATGCGCCTAGTACTTTTCGTCTGTCAAGAATCAACAAACCCAAAGCATGGAAATATATATACACTACTTGTCCATTCATTTTAGCATTTCCCTGCTTGAAATTTCTGACCGGATTTCCCTAGATATTCATCCTCTAATCTGTCTCAGTATCAGTTGAATGCGTACTACATATAGCTCACTCGGAAACATATATTATGATACAAGCTGGAGTAGGACGGAATGAATACATTGACATTATATGGCTTGAAAAAATGGACAAAAAAGTGGAATGAGTGACAGTGGAGCTATCTTTCTCTTTCTCGGATAGGAGAAACAAGCGTGTTGTATAACCAGCTTGTGTTCCAAATGTAACCGGCGTAATAAATGTGTGTATGGGAGAACATGTACGTCTAAACAGATTTCAGATGTCCCTTCTTTCCCACTGAATTTGTCACAGTTACTGTTTGGTTGAGACATATTGTTAGTCGAGTAAAGCTTGAGAGTATGTCACAATGACGGAGAGAAATGGAAAGTTTGAAATGAGCCTACACAAAACCAAGAAGCAATCTCCTCTAACAGATTTCAGGAAGATTTAATGAGAACATTTTGTGTTGATTTAACCATATTATGTCATGTCATCGACTCTCCAACATTTTTATTATGACAAAGTAGCATTTCTAGGAAAAGACAAACCTCAGCTGCTCTGAGAGTAGGAAAACATACAACTTTCTATAATGTTTTTCGTCTGTACAAATTTGTTGTTTTTTCCCAAAATATAAGTGAAATAACATGATTTTTTGAAATTTATCGTACCATGCGAAAGGTGTTCCAATTTATCAGCTAGAGTGGAGTGTCATAAAATTTTGAATTGACATTGTTTATCCTATCAATTCCACTTGGGATTGGGTCTGGTGATAACTTTATTTTCAAAACGACAAGAAAGAGAGTTAGAGGATAAAAAATCGAGTGTTTTTATGTGATCGGCAGGTCAATGTATTTTTTGCTTGTTTGCATCTTTCGAGGTTGTCGTCGTGTTCGAGCTTCTATGAAGGTTTAGTCTCGATGATCATATAAATGGAACAAAAAATAATATATTACTTTATTACATATTCATGGAGTGAAAAGATCTAGTGGAATTTATCGGTTTATGTTCATATCTATGTAGCGTAATAAGATGTACAAGAATCACTATGTAAACGAATTACCTCAGTCAGGAAGGAGAAAAGGCACGAGTAACATGGAAGTGCACATTTATTTGGGTTCTGGTTTTTTCTCATGATGTATTGGACACAGAGCTTGCCATTTGAGATTTATTTCACCAGTATGAAAAAAATACCCACCCACTTCTATTCCTCCTCTACACTGAATCGTTTCGATTTCCAAATCGTTTTCTCCTTTCGGGATTCTCGCTTCCTTTTTTTGTCATGCAAATCTCGGGCTTACCAGGAAAAGGTATATGGGCTTTTTCTTACTGACAAAGTAAATTCAGAGTGTAGCGCCCTAAGCTGAATAAATATCTTTTACGTAAAAATAACGTAATAATGATTCATACTGGTTATTGGTTATGATATTATTGTAGCCTCCACTTCATATTTTTTTGTCCCAAGGTGTGTTTTGTTTTTGATGATGTCACCCTCTCCATATACCTGCGTTTTAATTGCATTACTACAAGGTAGCAAGTTTTCTACGAATCTACCCCTAAGCAACTCCATGAGCTGAAATCTTAGAATAATAGACCAGTATTGTTTCACTGCAGCCGGCCAAGAAGGGTGAAGAGTTGTTTTCTTGTCTTTTCTATTAAGACATTGCAGATACAATATTTTACATGGTTGCTGTCGTATGTTTATGGTTGTCATGTATTTACAAGAACACTAACATCTTCTGTTGGAAAAGAAAGCCGTCCAACACCCGCATTGCTTTCACTTTAGTATCATCTGAAAAATGACAGATAAGCAGTAAAATTAAATGCATTATCAATATTAAAAGCGAAAACAATGCGTAAATTGAATCTGTCCCTTAGTGTTTTGAACTTTTGTATAACTTGTAGACATTCCAAATTTATGAATGGGAAGGAAGAGCATTTTTTGTCAGCGACACATTCAGAAGATGTAACAACACAACAGTTTTTATTCATTTTAAGCACATGTGATGGTGCATCCGATGAAAAGGGAAAACGCAATGTAAGTTGATGCCAATATTTTATCAGTGTGTTGGCAACACATGAATGGACAAGTTTATAAAAAAACGAGAGGTAACAAAAAACATGTGCCCTGTGACGACGATGCATGGCTCTCATATAAGAGCAGATAGATTACCAGAACAGTTTTCGTCAGTCGGTCACAGAGTGCAAGACTACATGAGTATAGTCACACAAACACTGAAGAAAAGTCATAAACACAAGCAGAAAGATCATGTCCAACATTCTTTGCATTTCTTCCCTCCAAAAAAATTGGCGTGGAGTCCAAGTTTGATACAATAGGCATTATGCATTGCATTATTGTGCAATATAATACAACAAACTAGCTAACTTCGTTTTCAAGTATTTTCGATGGGACGTTCTAGCAATGGTGCAAAAGTCAAATATGGATAAAGAGCTGAGAGGATTTGAGGCTTACAAAAAACCATGTCGCAAGGGCGAGGACTGAAGCCAACTAGGCGTTTGGACGGTCGGCAGCAATCAAACGTTGGATGCAATACAACCGGAAATGAACATTTAACGCTTGCGTGCATATTATAGGAATACATTTATTTTTTATTTGGGTTCAGACATTGTATTATGAGGGCGAGACATGTTATATATGTATATACTACTCAGTTATCTGTTTTTGGTTATATTGTTCAAACTATTTTGTTGGAAAGATCACAAAAAAATACCTCAGCAACATACACGTGTGCGAGGATTGCATGCTCATGTTTATTTGGGAATGCAGTTGTTATCATAAGGAAAGTCGGAGAAAATGAAGAAAACATAATAAATTTCATTAGAAAGGAAGTGTAAAGACACACCAACATACACGATGGGATCATGAGACCTCTATACCCTTTATAGTAGGTACACAAACGCACAAAACGCCAGATGACATTTGTTTTGGTTCTGGCTGTGTACTATTATGTTATTATTTAACAAACGTAAAAGTATTAAACGCAGCCAAAAATATAAATGTATGTGTGTTGTGGTAAATCGGACACATGTACAACTTTCTTCATGTATCCAATAAGGAGTTACATAATGTGTGAAAGAGGTACGGTTGTGTGTTCTCAGTTGGTTAGAGTGGAGACGATGATAATGACAATATACGCACTCTAAGACTGTTTGACTAAATTTTCTGGCAGAATCACTCGCAAAACTGCAACCCCCATATCTTCTCACTAATATTATGATGACATTGACATTGCCAAATGTACAGATTGTGTGACGATGTCGACAGCGGTAATGGCAAAATATTATGTTGAAAACATTTACTGTTCTTATAAAAACGAAATCTGTACAATTGAAGTGAACACTGTACAATCTGTATGTATATGCTTTGGTGACTCACTGCCCCCGAAATATTTTTTGGCACACTGTGGATGGCCCGATACTGGATGTTTTATACTTACTGGTCATGTTCCTTGAGGTCTTTGCCCAAAAAATAAAAACTACTTATGTCCTTGTTGTCTACTATGTACTTTTTTGCAATTATCAATAAATAATATAGCTAAATATACCTATTAGGTAACTAGCATCCTACTACTACTTTTATTGGAGACAATTCGACGGGATTAAATGAGAAAAGACGTATTTGAAGATCCATTGTACTGTACTTGGTCAAATATTTTGTTGAATCACGCATTCATCACTGTGTCTTTCATTTAGCAAGTGCTCATTTTCTTTTGAAAGTTCGCATTTACCTCGAAACCGATGAAACCCACCTACCTGTCACCGAAATGCTTGTGGAATGTTCATGTGAAGTAATAAAAGAAGAAACTCTTCATGTGGTATTGTTTGTTAGTATATGCGCGGTCAAAACATAAATTGTTACCAATCGACATCACCACCGCCAACGTGAGCCATTCAAACGCGTTGAACAGATTATCTGAGCCTCCAGCGAAATAGGAAAATGAGTGGTGAATGCTTGTGCTGGCTCTTTAATAAAGTAAACTGGAAGGTGATCCGCTCGACCACTACCACCCTTGTAGCCTTCACTCTTGGTACAAATAAATAATCATACCCCAATAAAATCTGATACAATCAAAACACGCTGTTAATATCAACAAGCAAAAGAATCATACTATGTGTAATAAGGCCGTCTCTCTTTAAAATTACGAGCACTCGCTCGACCTCTGGACCACTATACTGGTGGATAATATCCCTTTTGTTTGTTAAATTCTTTGATTGACATTTATGGCACCGTTTGCGCATAGCATGGACATTTTTATATGCTGATACAACCGATGTTACATTGCAACCCCACATTGCACATTCCCTGTCGTGTCATCATGTTCCTCAGTAATTTCTTTTTTACTTTGAAAGATTCAAAATCTTTGGATGTGAAATGGTGTGCAAGCAGATTAGAAACAAATCCTCAAATTGTCGGTATTCCTCCATATCGAGTTTCCTCGTACATAGTACCGCACATTTTATTATGTTCTGATCAAAGGTTAGAAATACTTAATTGCCTCATCATTTCAATTCCAATGTGCAAGCCTATTAAAACGTTATCATTATTACCGAGAAGAGAACGCTTGTTCGTAAATCGTCATGTTTTTGTTTTCATAATGATTCAACAAATAAAACAAATACATGCACGACAAACTAGCTGTGTTACTTCTATGTTATGCATTCATTGCGGAGTTTAATTTATAGCATTGTTTTATCCATCTTAAAGGCATCGTATATCTCCTCAGTGCTTATATACATTCATGGAGCGAGTTCAACACATCTCGCATCCCAAGGTGGCATCATTTGGACTTAGAAACATGTTTTTACGATTCTATGAAGTTTTATGAAAGCGTTTTTATTTTTTCCATTTTTAAAATCTCTTGATAATCACTGAAAAGACGCAGGTATTATCCTTTCAAAAATATCTGATTATATAACTAGGAACTTTGACAGGAACACTATACTATGCGTAATTTTTGCGATGTTGATTGCAATAAGATGCAGGTTAGTTTTCATGCATACTCGTCACAGGAACTATAGCTCCTGACTCTCAATTGGTGACTGAATTGGAATATAAAAGTAAGTTAAAATATTGCGTTTCTGCTTATCACTATCACCTTGCCTCCAAAGAGACAACTTCAGTAAATTATGTTCAATTTGAGTAAGATGAAAACTAAAGCAACCGTCAGTCGAATACGTAAATAACAGCTTTTGTGTATTACGGAGGTTCTGGGGTGATATGCTACAACTAAAAGAATATGAGTTTTGAAAAAGATTTTAAAATGTATTTGTACTTACTCCGAATACACGCGTATACATGATTTCTTTGAATAACTGCATGAAACAGACAGTTTGTGCAAGTAGACACACAGTCTGCCATCAAAAATTATTTTTTCCATGTCTTTTCTGTTCAGATTTCGGAGTGGATTAATGATAGATAGCAAACGCAGTTACGACGTTTTACATTTGCTAAAAATGGAGGTAGCTGAGAGGCCCCGCAAAATTTGCCTCCGAGATGTTCAAGTGTTCCGTTTCTTTAAGAAACATACCCGCTTGTTTGAGCTCTGTCTGTGTCTGATTGCTTTGCCTGAATTAACTCAACCTCTGTTATTAATACAAGTCGCGAGGGAAAAGCAGGTGCTATGCTGAACTTCAATGCCATACCTATGCTAGCACTTTTAATGCGGTAATGTTACTATTATCAACATTATCATAAGTTTTCCAACATCAAGATTATGATGATCATCGTCGTCGTCATTATCATCTTCACCATCATCATCTTGCTTATTACTATTATCATTACGAGCATTCTTCTACAGCTGAAACCCCACGTTTGTGGTCTGATGATTTTAACTAATTTTATTGTGCTTAGAGTCTTCAAAGGGGGTACATTTTATATTACGTCGAAAATATAAAAGTACAGATCTTCTCACAGAGCAGACTTCAGCCAGCAGTATTGTTCAAAGTAGGGTAGAAATATTGTTTCTGATAAAACTCCATACAAGTTTTTGTCTTGTTTTCATTTTCATGATTGCCTTAAGTCATCGAAGGGTATTAGCACACATTGAGTAGATGTTGAAAAAGGATACGCAAAATTACCTCCCCACAAGCGAGCTTTCTTCGCATAGAAATAACCATTAGAGCGTTGAATTAAAAAAAATAATCTGTGTAACTGATGAAAAATATGTCAGATTTAAATGTAAATTGGGTTCAGCAAAACCGTTCCGTCTTCATTGAGCTATAAAACGAACGCTATTGCAATATTGTACATTATTACAATAAAATAGAACTTACATTTTCTCGTCGCTAATTATTGGGGACCTCGACCGTGCCAAAATCCCTGCAGGAATGATGATTCAAAGTGTTGAAGTCCATACAATTTGAATTTACATGAAATTAATGCTTTTAACATTTACGATAGCTCTTAGGCTACAATTCGGCAAAAAATGATTAAGGTGTTTTATTGGTGATGACTACATAAATATTATATTCTTGAGGTTATGATGACTAATGCCATTAAAATGGAGCATTATTACCTTCCAATAGTTTCAGGTTGTTTTCCGCAGGTAAATGTTTCGCTAAAAGGATAAAATTTGCTTTTACAAACTCTGTTACTCCAACGGAAATTCAGTGTGGGGTCTCTACATTCGATCGAAATAGTTTCAAATTGAATTTTATTAATGTAACAAAACCAATACAGAAATAAAACATTTGTGGTCAGAACGCCACCTTCTCTTCTCTTCTTTAAAATAAATTATCGTGTATTAAACTAGATTTATGTTATTTAATCATACTTGCTTATGGTGGTGCTTGAAGCTTTATTGGACAGTTGGAATAATTGAGTTTTTTTCAGTCGTCCATACTTTTGGAGAAAACCAATTGTTTGGTAATTATTTCTTAAGTATGAAGAATTGTGCCGATAAGGTAATTCCTGGTGCGGCTATTGAATACTATTGATTACCTTTATCTCTGGTTATATATTTTGACAAAAATAAGTAGTGACTAGTAACTAGACTGAATAATGGAATATTTTCTACCCGTTCATTCAAACTTTACAAATCAATAGTATGTGTATTGTGATTTGATACATGTTGCAGTTGTACGCGACAAAACAAGGTTGAAGTGAACGAATTATTTCGGAACCTAAAAAAGGAGAAACTTTGAAATCGTAATTATCAAATAAACGCTTGGAGAAAGTCAAGAGAAAATATATCATCATTAAGCATGCGGCAATATTGAAGAGGGTCACACTCGCATAGAAATGAAGTATGTAAAATATATACTCGTATGAGCACTTTGTTTCAGAAGATACGTCTCAGTAACTTATCGTTGTGGACCTCCAAATAGAATATAAAAGTCATTACAGTGAAATATTTCATGTAAATGGAAATAGGAAAGAAAACTCAAAAGTACGAAATACAGCTAGAATACACAAACATTTGCAGAAAACGCTTGTACTTTTTGTTAGAAATTCTAAGCCCATTATGATAAAATCTTAGACGAGTAAACTTTACATCCTTAATCTCTCAAATTGTATCTATTTTTGATAGTTTTGTACAGTTGTTTTAAATTCAACCCTCTTGCAATAATGTAATACATATTACGGAAAGGTAGCCCGCATGCTTGTACTTCAATTTTGAAAGTCTGTGTGCGAGTTAGTCGTAAAAAACAGCTTGAGATTTAGAAAAAAATCAAGTAAAACAGAATTTATTGTTTTTTCTCATATTTTTGCTAACCATTTACTCCGAGTATAATATTCACTATGATTTAGTTTCTACATTAAATTTGTAGATAGGAATCAAAACATTAATGCTACAATGTTTAGCTATATTTATACTTGTACATGGTTACAAGTTTTTTTTAAACGAAGCTGGTAGATGGTCAAAATCGCGTCAAAAATGTTTGCTAAAAAATATTTTTTCTAGAAATAAGTAATATTATAAAAACGGTACGTAAAACATACGACAAGATAAGATTGCCTTCTGAATCATTCCTTCATTTAGACCTCAATGTTTACATTACTAATTGCACATTGAGATTTGTATTATGTATTTAATTTGAAATGAAAGTAGCTTGTTAATAACTTCCATGCAGGGAAGCGAAACGAAGTAGGCAGGTTAACATATCAAACTACTAACTAGGCAAGATTTTGAATAACTAGGCAAGATTAAATTTTTTCAGCTTTAAAATATCTGTCACCATTTAAACGTTGACATACCCAAAACCACGGCCAAGTTTCAAGACTGGAGATTTTCATTAAATATGCTATGGTACATATGGTAATTGATGGATGAAGCAAAGGAGAAAATACTGTCAACTGTCGTTGGGTGGTTTCCACATATAGACTGTTTAATTTTTGGTAATAGAGCCAAAGCTAAGAACAGCTTCCCAACGATGATGTAATGTTAAACTATAGCGTAATCTTGCAAACAATTGGACAGAGCGACAATTTTTGCATCAAAGTCTTCGGGTTCGAAATTTGATTCGCTGTGTATTCAAACTTCTCACTTCAAACATTTTTTTAACCGTTTGCACCGTAAAAACCGTACGGAGCTAAACAAACCGAATCAATAATAATAGCATGAATGATTACAATCATTATTTTGCTATCACCACTACTGTTAAAGATTGCACATCAATTTAACGCTCTATGCACATCCATGTAAACCTTTTTCATCAATCATGTTCTGCCATTAATACTTCGTGTTTAACTTAACTTAAACACCTAAAAGAACCATGGTCTTCCTGTGTTATACGTTTGCGTCATTTGAACTCGGTCATACGAAGGTATGTATTTTTTATACGGAACATTGTGTTCTTAACTGCAGCTTCTAAAACCAAAATTTACATCAAACTACGCAGAGCATAACCAAAAACTTAATGATAACTTTGAAAGCTGTTCATATTAAATACTACAATGTTTTTGGAAACTACAAACTTGTGGTTTTAGTAAATCATGATAAATCCATTTTCTAACAGATTACGAGTAATCATAGGCACACACCATTATTATCCATTCTGTTCTCTACATGTAAATTGTAACAGCTTCAATCTCAGTTTGATGTTACAAGCTAGCCTCATTTACTTGTTAAATAATAAAAACGGCTGCCAATTTTCGTATTTGATGTACAAAAACAAAACGATCCGTGTTAATTTGTAATGCGATAGTTATAATTTTTGAGTATACAAAAGCACTGCCAATTTGCTGCATGGATGGCCGATATTTGAAATGAAACAAGTGAAATTTTTAGAAGAGGCCTTTCCCCTCTATTATCCTTCATAGAGTTTACTGTTTGTAATAATAAATGAACGAAATAATGAATTGTAAAGGATATGTAATTGCCAAATTAAATTTTGAGTTAAAGAGCCTTTCGCGGAAAACGTTTCAAGTCTAACATGATTGGTGAGATTTTCGTAAGTAGCTTCTATTTCTGGGAAGCAAAAACCTTTCTAAGTTGTGCAGTATATTTCCTTTAAAACTGTCATCAGCTCGCCCAAGAAACAATTGCGTAGCGCGTATGAAAAAGTTAAAAATCGTTTTAAATAGGTGAAGTGGTGAAGGTAACCGACCATTGGAGAATACTTATCTTCTGTGTAAAGTGTATTTGAAGGTGTGGTCGATCCGCAACTGCAATCTGCACTAATGATAGGCATCCCACTCCTGTCATCATCATCATTCGACAACTCTCAACCATTAGCAAACATGGTATGCACACAATAATGGGATCATTATCCTTTTTGATCCTCTCTGCTAAATTATACAACTTTCCTCGCGTCGAGGACCAACTTTTTATTTACCAAAAGAGTGCGAGAGAAACTGACTATAACAAAGCTACCCGATAAAATGTGAACCATCCAAACCATGTCATAAGGTACGTTTAGGAAACTTTCAAGTTTAAACCTACCAGAAATCATTAGAAAAGTCAGCTCTGAAAATTTGCCCGTATTTATTTCGTTCCGATACTTTCACTGTATTAGATAAAACGTACGGAAGGAGCATTCACTAAACCAGTCGGAAAGTCTGTGTTTTATTACGTTCAGCTTATTGGATTCATCCTTCCCGTCGAAATATGCACCACTAAAATATCACATCACAATGGGTACATGTAGATCTCTAGGAATCATGATGATCAGATTTATGATGATTTTTTCAATGTCGTTTGGCAAAAAAAATCCTCCCTTTACTTTCCAACAGAAAGAAGAGTGAAGGTTGGATTGAGTGCAGTGGTGGCATCATGTCGATACGACGATTGTTTACCACATATATGTACATTTTATAAGCTTCCATCCACCGAGTTCATCTTGAAGGAGAAAAAATCTTGTGGTTATAAAGAGGATTTTTCGCGTCCCACAGAGTAACACACTGTGAGCATTAAACAAACTGTTATATAAACCTGATACTGTTATTTAAGTTGTCCTATTTGTTCGAAACCGTTTGGTGTAGGTAGATGTTTTTTTATACTCAAGACTGAAGAGTCCCATTATGAGGATTATTGGCTGATGATGTTATAAAAAAAAGGGCATGTAAGTGCAACCTAAGACTTCATCAATCATATTAGCATCCACCCGAACCCAACTTTTACTCACTTCTCCCTCCTTCTTTCACTCTTTCTGCCTCGTTGGGCTTATCGTGTATCTAAATGAAGACCGTGTGTAGCAGGTGAACCATCTAGCTGATACACCGTGTTGGAGTAAATAGGTCGGCCTCTTGTAAACAGAAAGGAAACAGTTGAACCCAACTGGAAAACTTGATGTATTAGTTTGTCGCATCATCTTTGGAATAATAACGTGATTTGGTAATGCGAATCTCTTTTCGTGGTTTTGTGATAGTAAATGAACTATTCTAACCACAGTGATAATTTAATAATGAAAAAATTGCAGGCAAATCATCAAGTTGGCCTGTCACATCAAGAATCTCAACTCTCCCCAAACTTCATAACCATGGGAGAGCACGTAGCAACTCATCGTATTGCTAGTAAACGGAGATGGCTACGAAGTATCAATTCAAATCCATCCCTTGAAGACATCAGAAGTTGCAAATCGTTGATTTTCAGCGAGTTGTTATTTTTGTATTACTACAGAAGAAGGAAAAGCTCCGTGCTTATTTTCGGCCCAAGCATGGAAGAGAAAATTCGCAGTACACAAAAATGTGTAGCTAGTAGCTACTATGAATTACATCAACATGTACGCACACCGTCGTCCTCTCTTTGGGGCTATTCTAAGTTGTGTGCTGAAATGGAAAGCTAAAGGAACAGCGGGTGGTGGTGGCGATTTTTTGTCGACTTTATTCCGACTATGTAGATGAAATGAATGGATGTCTTTTTTTTCTCAGTATAGAAAATCATGTGATTATAATGTACGATGTTCATTTTTCGTTAAAAACTTCATTAGCGAACTCGCTAGTGGAGGAATTGCATTTACTCGTAGTGGTAATATTGGCGGTAGAAAAATTTTGTTTTTATTTCACAACAATGCCACATGGACATTATCACCACCACTATTCCTTGTTGTGGATTATGTTCGTGTAGTAAGCGAAAGAACCAAACGGTTTGATCTCATGTGCATAACATCTTTTGCTGAATATGTATGTGTGTGGCGGCGACGACTGTGGTGGTGGTGGCTGGATAGGATCATGATGACGATGATGATCATGATACGCCGCGACATGGTCCATTGTATGCTTGCTCTTGTGTGCTATGGTAAAGTGGTGGTAGTGATGGTGGTGATGGAGGTGGTTGTTCTGTTTTTTAGGGAAGAACGAAGAAAAGACAAAGGTTTCTCACAAGAGCAAGTTGAATAAAACGAGTACTCGGGACGAAACCCGTGAAGAACGTTACTGCAGTATATTTTAGGAGAAACGTCTTTTCCGCGTTACCCAAGCTACTCCATTCTCCATTTCATACAATACCGTTGTGGAGGCCTCTGCTTCTCTCCCTCTTTGATTGCATGCAGAGGCATGCATCATCAACACATGATACATACATCCATTCTACATTTTTCGGCCTGCTTCTGCTATTTTCTACGATCTGCTTCCTCTCTGATTCTCCTCATTCTCCATCAGTTCTTCTCTGAAATCTATTCCTTTCTTATTCTAGTGGGTATCATGATATAAACTCCCTTCAATAGTTACTTCCAGCCTGATTTCTCTACTGAGCTACAACGAACACGGAAGTTAGCCGATCAAAATCATATTACCCTCATCTAAAACGATGCACGTTAGAGAGGTTCTAAAAAGAAAGTAAAACATAATTCTTTGTTTCTGCAATCGACATCAACCCTTAACTTACTTATTTTTAAAAATCCGTGATTGGATAAACTGCTACTAGATACAAGACGATTTTAAGCAATTACTTTAAACCTGTCCACGAGTTCTTCATCTGGTACGCAATAAGGTTTCTTATTAGAATCAACCATTTAGAATGTTACTGTTTTGTAGACAACTTGCATCTTCAGACTCGTACTGCCACATACTGATAAAAACTGTAAAACTTATTTCGTAGCACATAAACCTTGGATAGTATCGCATGAAGTGCAGTTATACAGACAGAGAAGATAGCATGCAGCAGTGGTAGTGAAATGTGCTACATAGCAAGTAGACAGCAGCCCTCTTGTTGCCAAACACACACAGGACAAAAACCATTCGCATCGGCCCGGTCCAGCAATTCTGCATTTCACCCTCTTGCCAACAGTTTCTCCTGTAAAGCTTGGAGAAAGTAGCCTTTTCTTCCTGTGACTATTTCATGTCATGCAATTCAAAAACATTCATTTGAACAAGTGAAATTGAACTTCTAAGTAGACTACAGACAGTTCTGCAGTTACATATATACAAACGTCTTAATTGGGGTTGCTAAATGCAGGCTTGTGGCATTTGTGTGTCCGACAACGTGACTTCCTGTTTAGCAGTACATGTAAGTCACAATTTGAATCATAAACGTTTTGTAATTGTACAGGGTACGTTCAAGTGTCACTTTTTAATCAGTAAAAACGTTTCTTAACATGGCTTCTTTTTAAATTCCATGCAACTCCATAACAAAGTTTTTTTTATTTCTTCAAAACATAGTATGACAGTCACAGAATAGTTTTCTTTTTTAATGTTAATACTGAAGGGTACTTGAAGCACAATCCAACACATTTGTTTCTCTATTTTAACTTTTGTACTTTATATATTTTTCACTGACAAGAATCAACTTTTCAAGATTTTTCCTCGTGCTAGTTGAAGTTTTACGTGAGCTTTGTTCTAGAAAAAATCACTCGTCATCATCATCATCTCCTTATTTTCATGAGTGCAAACTTTTTTCTTGTAAATAAATTATATATATATTTATACATTTAATTTTTTAAGTGGTAATGTTTACCCGTGATGATGATCATGACGGAGAAAAAAGGCTTTTATGCTTTGCTAGATCACAAACTAAATGTTTCTTTTAACAAGGAAGGTCGAAAAATATTCATGTTCGATGTACAACTAGAACGCAAGTAGCTTAGGTTCCTTTTTGTTTTTTGGTGAGTAAAAATAAGTGATCTCGTAGCCAGCAAGTAGTCTGAACTCATTAGTTTTCTCATACTTTCATGTGTCTCTTTGTAACAATTTCTTTTTCAGTCTGTTATTATTATTCCTCACAGTTCTAAAAATGAAAGCGAGGTTGCTACCACTGCAACCAAAAGATGCGGGAAATCCACTGACACTGTAATAGGAAGCACTGCCATTGATACTCCACAGTCACCCTGGTGACGAAGACTACGACTAACATCTACATTTAAACCGTTTCTGTTTCTCATATGACGAGTAAAAGCTCTACCTCCCAACGTCGCATTTAGTAAAGTCTCATTATCGATATTCTGCTAAAATTACAAGGTAGAAACGGTGTGACGAGAACAGTTTTTATTTATCAGGAGTGAACTTGAAAAAAAAACGTTACTTTGCAAAGAAACACTATGACGTACTTGTGCTTGTGCAACAGTGTAGCTAATCATTTTGTGATGTGCACATAGTACACTCAAAACAGATACTGCCACTTTGAAATAGTACTCGGAAACTGTTGCAAAAACCAAGAAAATACATAGAAAATATCTCATGTCAGTAGTAGTGACGAGATCGTGATAAAACGTACGTGCTCCCTCAGAAACTTAACGTTTTTGATGGTTTCAATTTGGTTTCCTATGGTTAATATAGGCGGTGACAGTGACTGATTAGAAAAAAAGACCTAATCAAAAGTACAACACTCATTCCATAAAGCACAAAAAAGCCCTTCCAATTTCTACCAAAAAAACTGTATTTTTATTTTGTTGACGAGAAAACAATCGCGCTCCTGAGCGATCGGCATCTATATACAAAAATTTACTTTTCCTCCCTCTCTCTAACAAAGCTTTCACGATTGAATCCAGTGATAAAATTTAGTTACAAAATCAACAACATTGATGATTACTAGTTGGGTGATGTACTTTGGCTACACGCATACCATTCAAAGTTTCAAGAAAAGTACTTTCCGTAACAACATGACGAGTGAAGTAAACTATACGTAACGAGACCATTTTTCGCTACACCACGAGACAAGTGAGAGATGATAGGTGTTAGGAAATAAGCACGACATCCTGATTACTTGAATGATATTTATCCTTGTATACAGTTTGCGATGGGAATCTTGTGCTGCTTAAGACGCATTGCTTGAGCACAAAAGTTTAACCTACCTGTATTAATAAGTTATCAATGATGTTAGCTGAATCAAGTAATTCGATTCATTGAAACAGTACACACCTTGATTTTACCAATTTTTACTTTTCTCAAAGTTGACGAAGCAGCATTACACTGCTATCAGCATTGCCTCTTCAGAGAGAGAAAAAACGTCGTCCATGAGATAGCACTAACTATACTAGTTCGGATGGTGTTTTAAACTTTACAGAGAATACCTAAAGCAAAAATGCCTGGGTGTTGATGTTTAGCTCTGTTTTGATACAAATCTATGACTCAAATAGTTACTAAAACAGTGTGATCAGTTATGCTCAAAAATATTTTTCCCACTGATTGTCTTGAACCTGACCAGTTTGTTTGCATCATTCAGCATTGAAAATTTGTTCAGGGTCGTGCTCAACCTACGCATGTACGCAAAACATACTTGAGAAATTGCATCTTTTCAAATATCCTTGCCGTTTTTTTTGAATAAATATTTTCCCTGAAAACTAAAAACTCCACTGCGTTTCTAATACCGTCGAACTATAAAATACAGTGGGTTTTATGAGTGCATTTTTGGGGGGTGAACAGTTACCGAACAAAGAGCTAGATTTTCTGGCAGTTAAGTCAGCATTTATTGCCTACCAAAACAAAACCAAAATTTTGTATTTTGTAGTTTAATTTTGACAATAGTAATTAAGTTTCGTTCATTGTTTGTAACTATCAATGAAAGTGTAGCAAATAATATTCAAAACTATCATAATTATTTGCAAAACTTGAATAACTTTAAGAGCTGTTTCAAGTGCAAACAAGCTCAAGTGAAGACTTGTGTGTAGCGATTTGCGAAGAAAGTGTGGGGACTAGTGCAACAAAAGAGACAGAGAGAAAGAGAAAAGCGGCCGTAACGGTTTCTGCTTCTGCTGGTACCGTAGAGCGAAAAACAAGGGGTAACTAGAAACAAAAGAGACTGAGACGGGGTTGTTGGTGTCGAGCCGTAGAAACGTAGAATCTCTTGAAAATCTCACAAGCTGAAACCGGTGAAACTGGAAAACTTGAAATGATAATAGTTTGCAAGAAGGGTGGCAGTACAAATCCGAGCGTTCAGGGATTTAAATTGAATAAAGTGGAAACATTTGTCTGGAAAAGTTTTTTAAACGAAAACTTGTGAAACTAGAGTTGACAGGTTTCCCCTGAGACTCATTTTCACACTTCGTGCTTCGTCGTCTTGGTACTTTTGTTCTGTCTGTGTTAAATATTGTCAGAAACAATACGTTTATCGTGTCAGGATTGAAGCAGTACATCGTTTTACAACCCTAGTAGGTCCTCAAGTGTAAAGAGCTGTGAAAGTAAGTGAAGAACAAAGCATTCTCTCACGGGGTGCTACAGTTCGTCATTCTCTCGCTAATAAAGACAACCCTCCCATTTAAGAAAACCGTCAAGACAACCCTACCTTTGTACTCCTTGTACAAACACACTGCTAATTGAGTTAATCACCTTTTAATATTTTACCACCAACCGGTTAATTAAGTTATAAACCTGGTTCTCACAACGACTTACGAACCTCCCTGCTACATTCAACCAGTCACAATGGTAAGCTGTTTTATTAGTAATTATTCATGTTCATTATGTAATATACCAATTTTTGTAAGAAACACAGTGTGCAATGGTCCGAAAGAAAAACGGAAGAATTGAATGGGGGTAGGGGTAGTAGTAAACTTGAACTTATAGTTGCTGGCAAAGCTTTCAGGGTCAATTGTCCCTTCAAGTTTCAGGACGGGTGCAACGCTGTTTCCGAGTGGTACGATAAGAGTGGACATAGTTATTTACATGGAGAGTTGAAATGCTAAAACCCACTACGCAACGGTTTTTGTCTCGTTTTTTATTCTTGCTTTGGAGTTAATGAACCCAAAAAACATGAAGCTGACATCGATTGCATTTTTTGTGTCATTACATACTTTTTTATACTATACTGTGCATTTCCTTAACGTTTACAAGGAGGGGACCGTTAACAAGAAAAGTGAATAGTGGCTTGAGAGTAGTTGACGCAATATTTTTTTCATGGTTTAGATCTACTTTTTTCCTCTGTTGTGGCGTTATTCGCGCCTTCTGTGATATGCAGCATATCAACATCATCAAAGTGCACTGTAATATAATAGTTTGCTTCTATTACTCCAGCCATGCAACCGTTTGTTTTCAATTTCAGAGCCAAAAAGGTTTTCTTTAATTTTTTGGCTTTGGCTACTGGAAATCAAGCCAAACACTTCTCTCTTTTTTTACTCACAGACACCGTGACTCTTTCTCATACTCAAATATACACTTCGTACATGAAGTCCTGCATATATATGTATACTCACTATTTTCTGAAAAAGTTATGCTTAGCCGTAGATGAGGTAAAAATTCGTCTTTTTTTAGTAGTCATCATCATCTGGTCTTGTACTCCACTTGCCTACCTTATAAAACGTCGGTGTGGCATTGGCGGCAATGATAAGGTTGCCAAGCCGAAGGGCAATGTTAACAAAGGGAGAATAAAAGAAGATAGGAAATCAACCACGAAACAAGTGCCAGTAAAATCATATGTTGTTGGCCACAGGAATTTTCTCTTTCTTTTCACACATGTCCCCTATATTCAAGAGGAAAAAAAACTTACAATTTTGTGGTAAACTGACCTGAGCCAACTTTCTCCTAGACAGACGATAAAGTGAGTAGGCGAAAAAAATGTGTGTAAAATATAAACATACTGGAAACTGTAATTCCTTTGAACCGTATTTTGCACAGTACTATACCCGTAACCATCTGGTGACATACATCGCATAATTATCAATACAATTAAATACAATAATGATAAAACTTTCGTATGCTTGAAATGAGTGTAGATAAGTTGAGCATTCTAAGTTCAGCAATTGTGCTCCCCTGGATTTTGATTTCTGAGAATTATTTAGTGTTAACGCGCACAGAATGAACTTGCAAAAAATGTGTTATTGTACAAGCATGTACATAATACTTTGAAGAATGTGAGGACTTTTTCAAACAGAATGTGAGCTTTGTACCAAAATCATAACTTCAGCGAAATTGCGAAATCTGCAGGCTTGAAATATATAATATTGGATAGCATTGGGGGTGCTTTCCAAGGGGTTGCTTAAGAATGTGTGCAATTCATACTGAGCGATAAGGTTTTGTATAAATCGTCCTCTGCAGAACAGTGCAAACTTTTATTGTAAAAAAGGGTTTGTAAGTTTTAGCTTGAATGGATACTTAGAAGTATGCATGTTTATACACTTTAGTGACTGATACTGATGATGCGTAAGATAGAGTCGCTTCCATCGTTCTTTATCGACACCCTCTCAAAAGTCATCCTTTTCTGCTGAGATCGTTGCTATGTAAATATTTGAGCTAGGGTTCATTTAGTCACGATATAAAATTATATCTTATATCGTGATTTATTTGGAGGTAATTTGCCATGACTGTTAAGTTTCTCTTTACTAATAATCACACTGAATAGTTTCTGATTGCCACTTATCTTCGCGTAAGCGTTTGTATGATATAACAAATTTATAAAACCTAGAGTAGAACCGAATTGGCCGTAAGGTTTTGCATGCATATTTTTTTGCCTGTTCATTGTTGAGTTCCAAATGGTGAGTTCCAAACCCCCCGTTGTAGATCTACTATTAAAACTGTTCATCATTTATTTAGCTGTTTTTCATTCGTAAAATTATTTGATTAATATTGATTTCTTAGGGTAAAAATAGCCAACGGGCAATGGTCTTCGGATGTATGTCTTCCATTGCCTGCATGCTACACATGTGACAATATTTTATCAGTATGTTTTTCAAATTCACTTACAAACCGTATAATGGTCGAAAAAAGTGTAGGCCTTTAGTGGAAGCATGTACCTAACTATCTATATGTTACATCGCTGAATTTCACAGCGTTATTTAATTTAAAACAAATCCTTAACACTGTAGCTAAAGTATATTTGAACGACACGTTCATTTGAAATATTACGACGGTTTTTGTTTACCAAACTTGCATATAGTGATAATCATGAGTGGAGATTTACCGTAGAACTTGTATTACCGTGGGGAGGATTCAGATGCTTCCGTTTCAAACAAAAACACTAGTTCTCGCTCTACCTCAGAATTGAAAGAGCAAAAGCCATCTAATTTTAGACGCGGATTCCATGGGCAAGCTCACATATACCGATATGTATGGTTGAGACACCCCTATACATATTACATAGGCATATACTTTTCGCGAGGAAATGGTACACCTACTGCATACGTTGAACAGTTTTTCTCATTCATTTGCATGGCAAAACTATGTGTGACAACTAGTGGGTTCTTCAGTTTCGTTTACTTCCATTTTGATTTCAGCGACAAAAATACTCGTATAGGAATCTTGTGTTTTTGTTTTAATTGCTTAAATAGTTATTGGGCACAAGAATCATATTTCTTCGCACTCTCTTAAACATACGTTTAACTGCTAATCTTCATTAGTGTATGCAATTTGGTTCAAAGCTTTAATTCCAGTCCAACCTGACGTGAATTCCATTGAGCATGGTAACAAAATCTGATTATAACGTTCTATCTGTACGATTCTATTCGGGAATCTTTGTTAATACTGTCACGGAATATGAACATGTGTATACTCATGTAGTGAACGAATAATTAATTTGTTTGAAATAAAACAGTCTTATAAGAGATGCTATGTGAATATCACGCTACACACAACAATTAAGCGTACTTATTTAAATTTCCTTAATCGTTCCCATTGCACTTGAAAATCTTTCTGAAAGGGGAAATATCGATATACGGGGATTATTCTATGCACCCGATGTCCATAACTGACGATATTTTCATCTGTCATTTCGATAGGACATCAATGGTTTTCTTCTGATAGAACTTACGATCTATACTCACAGTTTTTTGGCAACCGACGAACTCCATACATTGAAAATTGCAGCTTCATTTTCAGCCAAGTAAGCTTAGGCATCTATGCCAATTCTTCTATGGCAGTAATGAGAATTGCAACTGCACTCTAAATGTGCTTAAAAATCTGCATCCACCTTTACTTCAAATTCTGTGAGTCAACTTTCGGGATTCACTGGCACGAACTAATAGATATATTATACTAAATGTGCGGCATATAATTTTGCAAACCTTTATACTTCGTAGTGAAATGCAGTTTATGTTGCATCGAGTCATTTGCATCAACTAAAACCGACTTTTGGTATTCCTAGATCATCTACTTACATTTAAAATTATGTTTTCCCAAAAGCTCTAGGGAACTCCCTGGCACTGGGGAAAATGAGACAACGCTCGTACTTTTTACCTGCATTATACATACATCATTACTGTCTTATACACGGAGAGTTGTTTGTACTGCGAGTCTGGACTTCAGAAAAATGATTCAATTTTCCATGTTATACATTTTACACTTTTAGGGATGTAGCGATTACTGGCTTGGCCGAGTCCGTCAGTTTGTGTGATTTTTTAATTACTCGGCGAGTACCGAGTATTATGCAAACACTCGTTAGAGTATCTGGGTGATAAGAAACTCAATTTTTCACCACAAACCACCTTTTATGACGGAAATGACATACTATTAACAGATTAGTTCTTTGTTTTCAGCATATTTGTGAGTTTTACCTTGGAAAAGAGACGCTTTTTACATCGATATTGTCTATGGATCTTGAATTAAAAAGCGTTTAATCGGCACTCGGTTGATGGTTTAAAGCTCGCTACATCCCTACATTTACATAATGAATTTGGTAATATCATTCTGGATAAAAACATTACGGTTAATTCCAGTTTAATGAGTGCATATCAATTGCAATTTGAAACTTGGACTTTTGGGATACTAAAATATCAAACTGATTTATTGTAATTTTAACAAGCCATCCAATCACCAATTGGTGTTTCATACTACATACAGCATGTGCATGATCACAGAGATCGTAACGCTTCTTTAGATACTTAAAGCAAAACTTTACTAATGTTCAATGAACCTGAGTTAGCGACTCTGTTGGTTTACTTAATCGACTAAACCATCTAAACCTTTACACATGTGCTGGCGCCCACCGTTGTATAATCATTTTCATCATAAACATAATAATAATAGTAGTAATAACAGCAGGGTTTTGGTCACTTTATAGCCATTTCTGTTCGTATGGACTTATTGTTGGTGATGTTACACGTCCGCATCCATATGCAGGGAGAAAAAATGTATTTTTTCGTTTTGTTGCCATATCACTCCATAAAATCCAATAAATGGGAAGTATCGGTTCTCAACAAAAAAAACCTATGCACCCCTACTTGTAATTTACTTACATTTCAGACTTCAAAATCCATGTGAGTTCAGTGGATACAGCGAAATTCCTTCAAAACAAAAGAAAATAATTGACAGATTTCTCCGTAATTTATGAAATTCTCTATAAAACTGCTTGTGTTCTGTGGATTTTATTAAAAATAATGCTAACAATTATTTTGTTTGATTTCAGGATGAGTTTCATCCATTTATTGAAGCTCTGTTACCATTTGTGAAGTCTTTCTCGTACACCTGGTTCAACTTACAAGCTGCCAAGAGGAAATACTTCAAAAAACATGAGAAACGAATGTCACTGGAAGAAGAGCGAAGGTGCAAAGAAGAGTTACTGGTAAGACGACTGCAATGTTTTCTCCGTTGTACTAGTCTGCATGCTTTTATCTGATTGTATAATATAATGTATAAAAAACCATCTCCAAAAATACAATAATTTCGCTTGATCCGTACACTGTACACCTTTAGGTGCACGACTTACGTTATTCAATTCGGACTGCTCTCTACGACTATGCGCATCAAACTTTGCGAATATGATGTTCTGGTTCAGCGACCGTGAACTGTACCGAAAATGTACTGATGTCAGTTATCAGCATACGCTTTTGGAAGAAACCATCTTTTACCTAGAAAGAACGTCAACAATAACACTATTTTGGTTCAATGCAATGTTCATGTTCCTTAGCTAAATAGTTAATCAGACATCGTAATATTCGTAATCAAGGAGCACTTTTACCTAAAATTTAAAAAACCTTCAAAAATATTCTGTTTCATACAAAGATTTTTTATACATAGAAGATGCTGCCTGTGTTAAATTCCCTTAGTTTAGCTGTATATTTTCCAGTAGAAAATATATTCATCATTTTTTTAAAAGAACCAGAAACACTGCGTGACAAGATTAGATCGGCATGAAATATTGTCCAATATTATTACATCAGCAAAAATGCGGTTAAAATTTCACCAAATTGTTTGCAGTCTATTGTCCAAATTAAACACAAAGAATGAACAACGGCCCTTAAAATCACACTTGGGAATAAACAGTTTTGAAAGCAATTGCCGGGACAAACAATGAAAGGATATGATAAAAGTAACAAGTACAATAAACGTTCCTTTAATGCTTAATTAGAACATATCAATGACTTGCATCATTTTCCAATTCTTTAAAGACATGACTTTCTGTAAATATCTGTTTATTGTCGCACCTGAATCATTAATCGACACGTTTGCTATGCAGCAACTCTCCCATCAAATTTATAACAGTACGTAGCCGATTCAAAACAACATCTTTTAACTGTGGAAGTTATCAATCGTCATCACACATAAAGATCAAATTACACAATAAAACGTATCATTACATAAAAAAACAGATCAACCCTTTTTTGTAAGTTTGTTCACCACTCGAAACAAAGGGGATGACATCGCAATAGTACTGGTTTTTCATCGGACTTTAGGTATTATTCGGTACTTGACCACTTTGAGTGAGTCTCATCAAATTGAAGGTGTTCATAAGCCGATAAAAACTATGATCTATGAACTTGAATGAATGATCCAATAATTGATAAGTTTTCATTTTTCCTGTATATTTTCAATTTATTGCTTATAATATTGGGAAATTATTTCGATCCAGAAAGCAAATGTTTGCACTCTTCAGGCAATACTGGATATTTTTTCGTTTGAAACGGGACCATGTAAATGATCATGACTATGACCGAGAATTTGATAAAGGATGGGTTACATTGAATCACTAGAGATTTATAGATCTCTTCAATAGTTGAAATGTGATAAAGACGCAGGTTGTAAATAAAACAACATTATTACCACAGGCACGCTTTAAATTTCTACAATCATATGCATAAATGGTTGATGAATGCGGGCAAATATGCTATAGTACCATTTTAAGCTTTGTCATATTATATATGTTAAGAAAAACAAGCCATAAATTACTGCCAATCAAACGCCAATTGCTGCTACGTTTTTATGGATAACACTACAAACCTGATTCAGGTATGATAAGTTAAAACAACAGCCAACATTAAACTGGTGGCAGTAAATTTACTAGTAGTGTTATCATCGCATTTTTTTTCAACTCATTCGCGAACCGATTTGATTTTTGACTAATACAGGCAAAATATATTCCTCTCAACAATAAATGAAGTTTTAAACTTTTACATTAATCATTCTAAGCTACTTGTAAGAACTTCTATTTACCTGATCATGCCTGACGGTTTCTCCACGACGAACTCATTGTCGCATTGACATCAGGAATAGGTATATTATTGCTGGGCACTGAGGAGTTATCGATTCATATTGTAACCCGTATGTATGAAACAAAGGTAATATAGCGAAAGTCACCAGACAGTGAGAGAGAAAACGTGACCATTCATATCAAATCAAATAAATTCATCAATGCATCCAACTATATTCCCACCATTGTCAGAAGTGAATGATGTGTAACTGAGAAGCATCAAACAAGAGCGAAAAATTGAAATCATTAGTAAGTCAAGTAGGAACAGAATCTAACGATAGTGTGTCGATAATGTGATTTTTGTTTTTCTCCCATAGTCTGCCAATCCCATTTTTTTCATGAAATCATTAAAAGTTGTGGGTGTTGTTTGGTATCGAAAAAAAACTGCCACTAGATTTTAATGCCTTTGCCACTATGCCCACCTTTTTTTTGTTTATGGAACAACGTTGTGTAATGAGGATCACGAAATGACAAACTATTGAAATAGACGTGTATCTGAGTTCCTGATCTTTTAACCTTGAATGATTTTTCCATAAAATTTTAGGATAATTGCCGAATATCGTTGTGCTGCTTCTTCAAGATAAGTTTGTTTAATATTATTGAGCTGGTTCCTTTGTAAACTTGATTTTTTTCTGCTATTAATTGAGTGCTTGACAAGACAAAAAAATACGGCTTGATTCGCTCGTTTTCTTTATCCATAAAGTTTCTTGTTGATTTTGTCGCACAACTATGCAATTGCAAGTGTTTCACAGCCGTGCCCATATGAATCTCAAAAGTTGTCTGATTTCACAGAAAAAACTGCGAATTTATCTTTTCAAAATGTTAGCATAAGATTTTCTTACTCACATTAATGATAAATTGCACTGCAATTTTTTTTGGCATGATTAAATCGTAAGAATGAAGGAGAACAAGAGGCTAAAATGTAACATAAACCCCGAAAATTGTTACACTCGTGGTGATAATCTAAATGATCGTCTACTACTACGCTGTAAGGCAAATCTTTTCAATTATTGACACCTGTTGTCAAGAATGGAAAAAAGATAGATTTGACGTAAAGGTGGATATTCTTCACTTGCTCTCCCGTACGATATGAATGTTTCTGACACCCATTTTTAGATGTGAAACGCGTAATACGCAAGCATAACGATAGAATAAAACTTCAAAAGTAGCCGGTGCAGTGGTAGCTTAACAGACCTCAGTAGAATGCTAAGAATAAAAACAAAAGCACCCCTTTTCTGTGTTTTCTGTGTTCATCATGTATTTTATGACGTGACATGGTATATGTTTCCATTGTTATTATAATGTGATGATAGGGATGTCAGTGAATCCGCTTTCCCCCTTCTTTGAGCTGTCCGCGTTGAAAAAGTCTTTTGCTGAAGTTTAGAGGTACCAATGACTGCACACATCACCAAGAACAGTACGCTGCCAGATTCCGGACAAGGTTGACATGATACAGCCACAAGGAACAACGTTGATTAAGGAAATAAAGCATGTAATATGTATAAATGTCACCTTTTGTATTTCCGCGATAAACACCTCATTGTGTTATTTTCTTATCCCAATTTGATTTGAGTTAATACAATCTTCATATGTCGATGAGAGTTGGACTTCACACTACAGTGGATTATGCTGTGTCACTTTACTCCGTTCCACCCATGGTTTATCTTCAGTTGATGTCAGTAAGAGGAAGTCGTGAATACTAATATCATGTTCACTATGCTCTGATTGACCATCAGTTTATACGACATTTTCGAACGATTTGTGACAAATGAACCGTCTTTCATACGGGAAATATTGAATTATGGACAAAGACGGCATTACCAAATTATTTTAGTGAATATGTAATTCATCATTTTCGTAATGACAGAAATGGAAAAAGCTGCATGTTTTTGGGGAGGATTTTTTTACCAAGGATGCATACATACACGAAAGCGTTGTATTATGCTAACTATAGCACGTTTGAGCAATCTAGCGCAGTATCATATTTTCATGCAAGCTCAGTTACAAACTACAAGCACTGTCATCATTGTCACATGGGTATTTACGGCATCATCGTAATGTTCCTTATAAAAGAAACAAGAATTACATAGTTATTTCAACAAAAGCAAACCAAGCTGAAGAAAATGGCCATAAAAAGTGCTACGAAAGAAACCCTGACGGGAATTGAGACAGCAATATTTGAGCAAAGGAAGCTAAAGAGAGTAGGAGCACTACATTTCTCCATGTTGTTGTTATCAACTGAGAATATTTTTAAATGGCAAGGAAGTAAGTAGAATTTACTTAAACATGATAATAATAACCTGTACGTCTTTACAAAAGCTCGGGAAAGGGGAAAATGTATTATGTATGTGTATGATTTTTTTTTGTTCAGACTAAAGATGTACGCGCATTTCGCAATAATAGTCTCAGCTATGTTTACACTAAGGAAAATAGAACAAGCAAAATTAAGTTCTTTAATACATCTATATGGATGTAGGATAGAATGCACATAATGATACATGAAAATATTATGATGATATTATTAGGGGATGGAAAAGATGGATTGGTTTTTTCACTATTTTTACTATTATTATTTTTATGTTATTTTCTTTTCGGGTTTGTCACATTACATGTGTTTTCCACTTTCCGTTAAAAAACAGTTCTGTTCTATACAGGTTTTAAAAAGAAAGTAGAAAAGGCGATAAGCACATTCTTGCATGCGGAAAAAGTATTTTGGTGAAATACGTTTTTTTTTGTAGTTGCGATCATTTGAACACGATGATTATCGGATCATTCCAAAAGAAGTATGGTGTACCCAGTGACAGTCGTGTACTTAGATTTTGTACTTTGTGGTCCATATTAAGAGCATAAAAAGTCCACAAAAGTGTTAATAATGTACAGTTGGGTTCCCGTGCCAAATTCCAAAGTTCCGCACTTTTCACTCTCTTTTTTTATGCTTTGTATAGATTTGTTGTGTACTGAGATATCAACAAACGACATCAAAAATACCACCAACTACAATAACTGGTACTAGCAAATGGAATGCGGGAAACAACCGCGATCACAAGAAACTTAATGCTTGCTTTGGCGTTGGGATTCTTTTTAAGTTGACTTCATGCAAAGCTCGAGATATGTACAGTGTGCAAATCATGAATTATAGAAGTTTTCTGTATTTAGGGGTAGAATTATCAGTCTATTACTATCAAAGATTGAATTATTCTACGTCATATAATTGAAGATAGAAATGCATAAAATATGTACTGTTCGGGAAGGAAGGCTAAAGCTTTGTGGTAAACTGTAGGTGGTGATGGTACAAAAACTAATGTTTACGAAGGGGTTTATACCTTGGAAGCATCACAACCATCATCAACCACATAATATTCATACGTGTGGTGTGTGATGCAATAGAGCTGTATAATTTTATTGTTTATATCATTTCCAATCTTTACTAATCGAGGCAATGTAGATTTGGCGTAGGGGAGCTTGCTAACGGTAAACGGTTATTGGAGACAGATCATAACTAGAATTTGCATTACAATGTTTTTTTTCCTGTGTGATGATAATGACTGTGATCAAAAAGTCTTATTTTGTTCTTATAAACTCCTCGATTTAAAGTAATGTTTATCATGTGTGCATTTCGATTCCGAGTAAATACTGAAAATCGTCAGTTGTAAAAGACAGCCACATATTATGAACAAGAGGAAAGTATTTTCTGCAAGTGCTTTCTGTTTTATTTACGAATTAATGCCGTCCCTGGTGAAATATAAGCAGGGAAGGCAAATAACACATATTTAAAGACAGTTCGACCCACCGTCATACGCATACTCTAGGATATTATCTGGTATCTCCTTTTTGTTGTTTCGACTTATGAGATCCTTCACACCATCTGACAAAAGGCGAGTGAATAAGTATTTCATTCAGCTCGTGTGGTTTTAATGGCAGTATTTTCATCGTTTAATGGATTATACATAGAGACAACTTAAAGACCTATTACTTTTATTACTTTTATATTCACGTTCCGTTCATTAACACATAATGCATGAATCTGAAGAAAAAACTTACTGCATGTGATTGCAGTCAAGCAAGTTCTACCATAAGAATATAGAGCATACAAAGTTGCCGAGACTCGACTTTTCCATGATTTCAAAAAGAAATGTAAGAGATTACAGGATTCTAGGTTTCGACAAGTTTACCGTATGCATTGGGAGCTACCGTTTTTAAGTGAGTGAACTGTATTTTATCTTCCAACAAGCCAATAGTACTAGATAGTACTACATGAACACACCAAGTTCAATTTATTCAAACATTTATATAACAATTTTAGTCGATGCATGTAGATTTCGGACCATGTTGTCCTGTAAATATAATTATAGTGTCTTATGCCATAAGAACAATTTCAAAATCGGGACAAAACGCGATGCTCTCTGTGCTAGATAGTTCAAATCACTCGGATTTTCCGGGTTTATTAATTTATGAAATGTAATTTTCTAGTCTCGAATTTCACCAAAATTTTCTAAGAGAAACCACAAACGTAAATTTGAACCATATTCTGATTTCAAATTGTAATAATCACATTACACATAGAAAGACGTATTAATAATACATTTGAAGAGCAGCATCACGAACAAGCCCTCCACTAAATCTATTTATCAATGCAAATTGGGCGGGGACAATATAAAAATCGAACACATATGGTGTATGGATGAACCGTTTTCATCTTGGCTTAAACAAGAAAATACATACATGCATTCTGCATATTTACGGTGAAAGTGAGCATTTGCTTTCACAAAATTTACCCTATTATGAGTCCATGCATACGATGGGGCGAATGTGAGTTGAGAATTCCTACACTGTCAGTTAGTTGTGAAAAAATGGACAGTATATTAAAGCCTCCTTCATATCACAAAAAAATGTATGAATGAGTTCTATTATGTTTTGTATGTGCTCATGTGTTTATTAAATGATCTAACCACAACATCACGTTTGAATTCGTTTGTCATCATACCGTCACGTCCACAGTGAAAGGCAGAGAGGGTTCCGGTATCATCATCTACAACAACAGCAGATGCTTATAGCTATGGTTTTTGGCTCGTTATGTGCTTCTTTTTGAAAAGGAAACAACACTTTTACATACAGATGAGACCGCTTGTTTGCATGCATGAGCGAAAGTGTGAGAAGTGTGTGTTTATTACGACATCTTGTAAGAAAATGACAGTATTGCCCCATGCCAATTCTCTTTTCGTCTTGCCAAATTCAAGTGGTTGTGCGGTTATTTCTTGCATTTACCTACTCAGTTGCATGACACATTCGAAAAAATGTCCTTATGTGTAGTATGTTATGTATATAACAGCGTTCCTGTACTACTAGGCCTGCATATTTGAAAAATAAAGCAAAATCATTCTAAGATGCTTTAGCACGGACGCATAATAACGATTTAGAAAGGAAAACCTGAATTGACCACATTTCATTCCACTACTAAACTACATGTGGATGTTGAAGGAAAAACCAAATACAAGAGCCATCCTGTTCTGGAACGTTCAAAATGATCATGTACAGCACTAGTCCACCAAATTTATAAAAGGAAACGTGGTTTAATTTTCGAAGAAGTTTATACGAAATATTTCAATACGAAATACGAAATATCCTATTTATACGAAACATTGCACTCAAGCTGCAAGCTCACTGCAAACTCCAAATTGTTGTCTGGAAACACAAATTTGAACTGAAAACTGAGATTGTCATGGTGATTTAATGTGAAATGTGGGCGACTTTCATTTTCATGTTTGAAAAAAAAACGGAGATATTTAAAAATGCATCGTATATTATAAACATAATAGAAATTGTGTTAGTTCATGTTTTCTCCATTATTCCAGCATGCTAACTGTCCAAGTAAATGTCTTCCGGGTGTGGATCCTACTCATTGTATCATGTCATGCAATTTCATGGCTACCAAAATATAAGAAACCATACAAATAAGTTTCAAACCATGGCGATTCTTTTATTATACTTTGAACTGTTTGGTCTTACTCCATTCTTACTTCTCTTCCATCTTGGCAGAGTTTCATGTATTATTTACAAAAACCTTAGTAACATGCAACTGAATTATATGGATTAATATTAGACATACATACATACATGCAAGGACTATTGATTAATCAAGAGCAAATTTTGATGTTAACTATTGTTTTCGACCGGGGGAAGATTAATCGATTATAAAATAAAATCAAAACAATATCAGTGAACAAAGATGCAAAAACAACATGAGTACAACTTCTATGTCTCATACAAGTGCCAAAAAAATTGAGATAAAAACCTGATGGAAGTTACTGACAAGTGATTTATTAATGTATGAGCTTTGAAAATTGGTCACCGCCTAGTAGAACCACGTTTCGATAAGTGTCCGTAAAATCTCAGACTGTTTCGTACATTCTCATTCGTAAAACACTAAATTAACATGAAATTGTGAAGAACCCCTTCATTAGCTGCCCTGTGAACTCCTAATTGCTGTGGAGAGAGAGAAAGAATCAAACTGCAGGATAGCAGAGACTTGGGAAGGTTAGGTTGACAAAGACATTTTGCCTGACATGGACGATCGTTGAAGAGTGATTCATTTCCAATAGGCCAGGGAAAGTCAGGTGCCGATAAAGCTGAACATGAACATGGGCGAATTATACAAGTCGTTTAGCTCATTAGTAAAACTTATTTTTCAGCAGGGATTGGTGTGTTTTCTGGAGAGCTTTTAGGTTACAGCAGAGAAGTCGATGGCAGAAGAAGTTACTCGATATAAATAAAAAGGTGAATGGCAAATATATTTACAGACAGAGATCGTTTAGCTAAATAGGGAGAAACAAGCACTGATAAAGGCCATGAAATGGAAAATTGGATACTAAATATAAACATAACATCAAGTTGACAGCCCAAGTTCTACAAGTTCATCTACTATGAAATCAAAGAAGGGTCGCATGGGCATGAGAAAGTGGATAGTATACCTATCTGCAAAGGATGAATTTCTATTCGGATTTTACATGTTTTATCTTTTTGTCGTGCCGAATTGCTGCTTATTAGTACAAAGCTACTTCTCTTCCAGTGTGCACTTTCCCTCAGATTTTATTTTCGATTTTCCCGTAGTTTTTATTTGTGAGTGGAATTCACATAAACAAGCCCATAGGAGTCTATTCCTAACGAAAAACACGGTTAGAAGACGACATAAAATAGTGTTGAATATGTGCCCCCGAGAGTGCTAATGTAGCTGAGTAACGAATTTCGCGTTGTTCGTAAATCACCCTGAAACCGCACCACCTTAATCAGTTGGAATTGCTATGGAATTGGAAACCATTGACACGCCTTTCGGTGACCATCAAATGGACAATTTCCATTTCTTTGAAAATCACACATTTGTATCTCCCCGTGCATGGAATGGAGAGCGGTACTCAAATAAATACAGGCGGTGAATGTGCTGATCCATGTTTTCAATGATAACGTTTAAACATGTATGTAGCATAGAGCTTTACGATATTAGGAATCAAGGTTCATTTCATTTTTATTTAAAGACGAAACGAAATCGAAAAGGCGAATGTTATGTGCCCTTTCGATATCGTAAACAGTTGGCTGGGCCGTGAATAAAGATATTTAGTGAGTGAAAATATGCGTCTACTGTGTAAGATGAGCTATAGTAACAACTGGCTAAAAAAAGTAACAAAAACAGATTCATTCGTTTCATTCTTAAATATCCAGAATTCTGATTAATTTATAAAGCAATATGTCACAGTTGATACTGTGAGCCTATTTTAGGATTAACGAATGCCTTACAACTGTATTTTCGTCTGTGTTCTAATTTGTCTGAACGGGGCAAGTCGATCCTTATCTGCACGTCGAAAAGAAACTGCAGATTTGTCCAGCTTGTTTTTGCCCCTTTTGTCCATTGCTTTTTGTTGTAATCTTTAATTTTGTATTTTTCCTCTCTTTTAGTTTTCCTTCCTCTCTTTTTGTGTATTATACACCCTTTTTGTAATTCATTTCTCCCCTTGAGTTGCATTTTCAGGCAAAAACAGCACTTTCTTCAGATCTTCTGTTCTATATACGAATTCTCTTTACTGCACCACAGAAGTACGGTATGTAGTATAAAGTAGGGAGACAAGTGTCAAATTCAATGCCAGTGGACAGTTCATGCGATACATATCCGCATGAGAAGGGGAAGAGAAAGAATGAACACTCAAAAGTAAGCGCTTATATAGGATGAGAATATCATCATTGTCGGCATCAGCACTTCGTGTAAATATATTTATACGATCGTCATACATTATCATCTGTACATGCGAATTCTTTATGTAACTACACGCAAAAATCGTGCGTAGTGTTTATCTGAACAAGCTTTTGGATGAAATAAAGAAAAAAAAGAGGGACGAAAGCCATAAGACAAACTGTTATAGGACAAGTTAACAAGAGACGCAACCAAGTGTGGAAGCGTAAGAAACTGTTAGCCTCAGTTTTTTGTCTAAGCTTGCCACAAAAAACCGTTTGTACAGAGTACATGTGAATTTTGTCCTAAGAGAAAGTTGTAAAAGAGGAAACTAGATATACTAGCTTGTTGGTGACATGTCGTTTTCGTTGTTTTCGTGGCGGGACGTTGTGGACCACGGTGAGTTGACAAACTTGGAGAAAACCGTTATTCTATGAAATTTTCAGTATATTTATGTCTGTTTTTACAAGGATGTTAGTGTACATTTATGTATGTACTTGATATGGAGCAATGCAATGCCGTAGTTGTTCTACACTGATTTTCTCTGAAAATTGAGATAAACGGCTGATTTTGAAGAGACCCCAAGAAAGATTTATCTTTTTTACTCAAAACTAACACTTTTAACAAACTACGAAAAACTATCATATACCCCCAACACGCTTCACTTACAGAACTGTAGTTTCTCGACACAGCAGCATGAAGCCCAATACTTGGGCTCCAAGTGCAGCGGTATTAGAGTGTCGCCAGTACACAAAGCAATACAGTTTTTTAATACAAGCAACTAAAAGCATTCAAAGTAACACTACTTATTCACTCAACTAAGTTTACTGCCATTTTTTACATCTTTCTTTCTCTTCCCTTCATTTCCTCTTCAGGGTACTATTTCTAGCAATTCCCAGTAGTACTTTTCCCAGAATGCATCATCATTGTTTGCCCTCGCTGCTGGGACTCTATCTATCTATCGGCTTTTACAACGACATGGTTTCTCCCTATTTACTGATTTAACGACACCCTCATTATTTGGGAACTTGGCTTCTTGCAATTCTGACTGCTTGCTTTCTACTTGTTTACGCCGATTCACTTTCTCCTATTGAAATTTATACGAGAGTATGACGAATGCAGAAATATGGCCCCTAACCCTTCTTCGTGATCTTCTATAGTTCATTGTTTTATTCTTTTTTTTGTCTTACATCTTATCTGGCAAAAGAAATGCATTTTATAATGTTTGGTTGCAAACAAGAGCTTCTAAGACTAGTAGAGAACTATACACAACTAAGACTGCAAATGAGCGGTGTTGGGAGATTCCAAAAGCGAGATTTAAAAGGAAAACAACTAAATGGGGGTAACTTTTTGCGATTTACTGGAAAAGTTATGGGGAGGGTTGCTCGTACAAAGTGTACGCAATAAAAACGTCATTTGCCAACTGTCATGAAGTAAGCGAGTAGGTTATGGTTATATAACTTGATGACGTGCGAGGTCGACTGAGCAGAGGCCCTACCAAATATTTGTAAAAAAATACCTATTTTTCTAAACATTTTAGCGAATAAGATATCGTCACTGTTATCAATATTTAAGCATATGATTAAGTATATAAATATCCAATTTCTTTTCTAATGCTGATTCATAAGTTGAGTACTATAATAAAATTTGTATTTTCTTTGTTTGTCGTGCTTCCAATAGGCGGAGAAAGTGGAAGTAAAGCAGAAATGGGCGTCTCGTCTTCTGGGAAAATTGAGAAAGGATATCACCCAGGAGTGCCGGGAGGATTTTGTATTGTCTATAACTGGCAAAAAGCCTGCAATGTGCGTGCTATCTAATCCTGATCAAAAGGGGAAAATGAGAAGAATCGACTGCTTACGGCAAGCGGACAAGGTACGTATTTTAACCATTAGTTACGACTTGACACTGGTTAGAAATTTTCCTACGACTATACATAAGTAGTAAAATATAGATCTATCCTAAAGATGTTTTTTGATTTCCCAATCAGACAAAATAGTTCTCAATAGTTTCTTTTACAATTTTCCCAAAACTATACATACAAAGTTTTTACGATCTGATCCAGCAAAGTTACTTAAAAACATGAACTAAATTTGCCACACATGAACGGAAAAATTAATTTAAACATGAAATGTTAAATTTTTATGCTTGCTCAATACAATGTACAATGTTTTAAATACTTTTCAATTGGTGTTTCTCAATAGGTTTGGCGGTTAGATCTTGTCATGGTTATTCTGTTCAAAGCAATACCTCTTGAAAGCACTGATGGTGAGAGGCTGGAGAAGTCTCACGAATGTCTTCATCCTGGCCTTTGTGTAAACCCCTACCACATTAATGTATCCGTCCGGGAACTGGACCTTTATTTGGCCAATTTCATCAATAGCCATGGTAAGCATACATGCAATCCTGATGAATGGAACCAGTTGATTTTTGATTTCTCGTAGACGTTCCACCTCAATGATATTTCCTCTGGTTTAAAACTAAAACGAAAATAGCAAGAGTAATTCAAAACCCGAGTCTGTGCAATCGCTAGATTGTCGAAAATGAATGTAACTATGTATCTTTACTTTACTTACACAAAAAACCTAAAAAAAAAAAATAGCCATGGACATCACTCAATGTTTGCGTGACTTTATCCCAAACTCATGCAGCCGAATAGAAATAAATCTTTTTTCATGTCTTCAAATTTTTCCAGCACCCATCTTACATAAACGTAGAATTCCCTTTGCGTGTTACAAATGCGTATATTTTATTACTTTTAGAGTATTTGAACAGGAAGCTTGTCCAATTTATTCCAAATTGTAAAAAAAAGTGCAAAGTGTACCAGAGAAGGTTTGAATGTAGTGTCAAGTAGTGAATAAAAGTTATCAACTTTTAGTAATGTAGGAATGTTTTACAGAAACAAATTGCATCAAAACCTTTTTACATAACAATCCCATTCCGGGAATGTTCGTGTAGTACGGGAAGTTTGCGAGACCACTTAGATGAATTTTAATACCCAACAATATCATACATATTTCTGTGAGTTTAGTTGATGCAGCATAGTTTCTATATAGACCAAACTAAGTTAGCGTGGCCTCGTGTAACAACAGATTGTTGTTGATGTCCATTCTCTTTATTTGATCACGCTTTTCAAAAGATTCTGCCTATTCAGCCACATTTGTATGTTACGTTTCTCTCCGGACCTTTCTTTCTGTCGACTAATGTCTTGCTTAGCTGTCTCTCTAAAAACAAGGCAATGTCCATGTTTAGACGCTTAGGAATCCTGTCTTTCATTTTCTTTTCAACAACCGGAAAAGTTGTTTGGGATCTGAGTTTTCCCTTCGTAAGAAATATTATTTGGAAATCAGAATCCATTTTTATACAAAAAACACATTTTCTACTTTGCAAACGTAACCGGAGGGATATGTTTCTTACCACAGAATGCCTACACAATAGGAATCATAGTTCCATAGCTTGAGTTACAGCATTTGAGCAACCCATGTCGTATTTTTGTTAGTTCTTTTTAACCTTTTATTCACTTTCACCACGTTTCATTCATGGCCTCCTGCTGAGCCACTAATGATTACCGTAAATACACGGACCCGCGGAAGGAAAGCTAGCTAAGCATGCTGCGTCCGCAATCATTTCCACATTTTTTTTTCTCATGTATAAATTCCAACAAATTGGTTCAAACGTGAATTCGCATGAAAGCAAAAACCAAAAGTTTAAAATAAAATTACGTAAATCCAAACAGAAGAAAAACTATCGAAAAGCTGCGTAATTAAGCGACAAAATCATAATTACCCAGTTTGCTATCAAATTTGACAGATAACAAAACTTAAATCAAATAGAGAAATTGGAACGAGCAGCATTGTTTTTTTCTGTTTTTGTAGTTTTTATTAAATGCATATACAGTTTGAAGACTTTCTATCTGATTATTTATTACAATAGGAGAATGGATTGCAAGATCCGATATAGAGCACAACTTTTTAAAAACAAATTAATGAGTTACATCTGGTTTAAAACCATTGTTGTCCGTATCCTTGAGTGACTCCACACAATACTTTTAAGGAATGTAATTTATAGTCTAAAATGAAGCTGTTAAAGTAGCACTGGCTGGTAAAATCTTTATCGTGAAAATATGGCCTTTCTCTACTTAAGAGCAAGAGGGAAAGTGGAGAACAAGAGCAAAAAAAGAAAAGGCAGTGTCTGTGGAAGTGATAGCAGTGGTGATGGTAAAATAAATGAAAAGGGAGCATGGTTGATGCGTGACTCAAAAACTATTATTATTATATGAGTTTTAGATAAAAAGCTGTTAACTGTCGGAAACTGACATAAATATTTCATTTGCCATTGACAGGGATATGGACTCAACATTAAATTGTCACTTTTTAAAATTAATGTTATACCTTCTTTTCTTTCTTTTTTTTGTGTGAGAATCGTGAAAGAGATCCTTTTTTGTTGTGATTTATCCTTTTAACATCTTCTCCTCTTGTTGAAACTTTCTAGAAATTATCAGCGGGATGTGCGACAATAATAATGAAAAGGACGAGGATCGGTTTAAGGGTAAGACTTTCTTAACTTATTCATTACCTCTTGGAATTGAATTTAAACTGTATATATGTGCGATTGCCCTGGACACTTGGAGCATTTTCAGCCTAAATATTGTCTCCTTTTTTGGAAAATCTATTCATTTCACTTTGTAGGCTATTCTTACTTACTTATTCATGTACAACGTTGCCCTATTATCTTCCTGTTAATTGTTAGATTGCCAATAACGCGTTTCTTTAGCAGCCCAGAAACAGACGACAGTTGTCTGCATGCAAAAGGAAAACGAGTAAAAAGTTAGATCTGGGCATAACTCAAAAGTACGTATTTCCGAAGAACACTTGGAATGGGACTGTGGGAGGCAACTTCCTTGCCATCGGACTCATTCCAAAATAACAAAAAGTATCAATCAAATTATATTTGTAATCTTACTCTCTTCCTTTTTTATTAGACTTATTGTTAGCAGGCAACTCCTGTTCAAAACTTTTTGAATACTTTTGCTAAACAAATAAATAAGAGAAAGAAAACTCTTGCTTTCAACCAAATGAAAGATTATAGGTAGAAGATTAATTAAATAAAATTTTATAACGTTTTTGACTGTTTCGCGCAATCCACAAATAACAAGTACATGTTTACAGTTAGTGATCGTCTAATTAAATTGTAAAACTGATTGCCGATACCTTTAGAGGGTGCAGAATAACTAGTCCATTGATTTAATTAATACCAACTTTAAACACGGTTGCCAAAGCACGATGAATTTTCACGGTGAGTGTTTGTTAAAGAAAGGTTGATTGGTTGGTTGTCTTGTGTAGGGGCAGAATAAAAGGAAATACTGGAAAAAAACGAGTGCAGGTTTAGGCTATAAATATAAAAGCAAATCTACACAATATTTTCTTTGTTCCACTGGAAAACTGCTGACGTAGCCGGAATTCCTCTTATCTCTTGCGGATTGTGCAGGGCTTAGCTGTTTTCTTCGTGTATGTAAGGTGTTCATTCTCTTGTCATCTTACATTTTCTTTCCATGTTGTTGATATGAAGTTGATGGCACTTGAGGGCGTACAACACCTGCTGTGAAAGTATAAATGTCACTTTTGTTTTCAACAAACAGCCTTTTGATAGGCTGATAAGTATGTAGGAAAGCAGGAGAAAACTGTGGTAAACGCGATATGGAAGTAACAATAAAACAAGAAAGAATTGCGTTACTGGGTGTCAGGAGAAAGTTGAGCAGGTGCCACAATCATTATATTCATCTCGAAGGGTAAACAGGCGACTAAAATCTTTTAGTAGTGTGCTGAGAGGACTCTAGGTGCAAAAATGGCTTTACGTAGTTAGCTGGCATTTATGGCTGTGAGACGCCAGCAAACCAGGTCTGAAAAGGTCTCATTAATGGTTTTCAACATTCAATCTTATCTCATGTAAGTTATTGCCTCTTTTCTTGTTCTCTTGTTACCCTAGCACGACCTATCAGATGCTAATCCGAACTTTGTAGTAAATAGCGAGTAAAAATCACTCATTCCTTCCCCTTTAATGGCCAATTTAGGTGAGATTGAAATACAGATACATGATAGAGAAGACTGAGATGTCCACTGGAGTTGAAATCTCCGAACGCCTATAAAAATCCTTGCAACACATATTTTTCCCATGGTCCAGGTCGTGCTTGTTCTCTACACAACTGACTGTCCTTTTAGTCGGACTGGTGCGTGTTTTAATTCATTTCAACAAATTATTCTAGTATCCCTGTAGTTTAAGATGTCAGTTTTTATGGGAGAGATAATTGTCTTCAGTGCCGAGACAGCTTTGGTGTCCGGTAAGCAATAAGTGGGAGCAAATATAAAAGGGGAAAAATGAGGACATAAGAAAGATGGCTGGAGAGTTGTGGAGGTATGTCGAGCAAATCTTGATGACAACAACGACCGTGGAGTTGAACTAAATGCTGAAATAGCGATAATTAACTGAGTAGGCAATATATGTTTGCCGTGATTTAAAGTAGTGGCATCTACACTGTTCAAGTTGATGGCCTCTTTCGCAGCTATTGGTAGGGGTGAAGATAATAATAATGGGACTTTGTGAATTGGGTGGATGTGTCGATAGATAATAGTTCTTCTGTATCAGTCCATTGAATTGCCAGTGGCTACTCAACAGACCTTTGTTACCGTTCTAACAGCACTACGAATAGGGAAGAGTGTTTTTTGTGGGGAAAGTAGTGGATCCGTAACATTAATGGTCGTATTGGTGGTTACTTTTACTTGGTTACAATGAGAGGCTATAGTGCACTGAAATCCTTTACCATATTCCTCCGTTTTTGTAATTTTTCCTGTAGTCAATGAAAGATCATATTATTTTTCCTGCTTTTTGCTTCTCAACTGCCTCCGTAATGTGGACCGTGTATTCCACATTTATTTGCACACAATCCTCAACGGTTATTTGCTGGACATGTGGAACTAATAGTGGTTATTTGGTTGGTTTGAGGGAACGCAAAACATACTTTTGACTCAAGTAAAATGTTAAAGGAGCGATGGTGTTGTGGTGGGGTAGTGGTCATACTTGGTAGGGTCTTCTTGGTTGATGGGGTTCAAAAATATGTACAGTGGATACAATTTGGGTACATTTAACGACTAGACAGAAGAGAAACTTGTACAATGTTTTGGAGAAAGACCTGTGACCATACAAATTCACTGCTCGCATGCCAACATCATACACAGATGATGTTGTATTTATGTAAGCACATTCTAGTTTCGAAATAGCGGCATAAAAGGACGTCGAAAAAAAGAGACTCAAAGCTCAGCAACCCGCACTGACATTATAGCTGATCTATAGCTCAGTAAATCTCTTCAACTTACCACCCACTACATTCTATCTCGTGTGGTTTCCCTTTTTGCTCCTCTTGCTTTTTTGCTCTCTCCCCGGTCGCGCTTTCTCTCTATACTCGTCTCTCCGCTTTCTTTTTTGTCTTTTCGGTTTTCACAACGTGTGTTATTATTGTCCCACATGTGGGCTCGACTTTAACCAGCCAGGGGCAGTTAACACGAAACGAGAAAAAAACTCGGATACGAAACATTAAGTATCAAAACTTGAACATGTTACTTTCACCAGGACAAAGTACCACGGAGCAAGCAATCATGTTCGCAGTGATAGTAAAATCGAGCATTTGCACATCTTCTATTTGGCAATCCTCTTGATTATTCCTCAACATGGAATTATGCATCCATCAATTACCCCACTGCTACATTACAAATGAAACCTGCCTGGGAAACTGTAGATCTGTTAGTTTGAACGATGCAGCTACTAACTGCCTTTGTCAGGTTAAATTGACTAAATAGTCCAAGCAAAACCAAGACAATCGAATCTGATACATATCTCGTTTGCTAAAACATTGAAAGTTTTAAAAAGAAATTTTACTATTTTCAAATAGATTGAATGCATGACTCTGAATGTCAACATTGTAGCTCTTTGTATCTCGTGATAGCCATAAAATGACGAGCTTGCATCCGATCTTCGTATTCGAGTGATGAAGTAATTCGTAGTTGACTATTCCACCATCTTACATTTAACGTGGTATTCTTCTGTTTTCAGTTCCTACATGAAACACGTCATCATGATTTGGTGGACGTATGCTTGGTCAAAGAAATATAATAAAAATTTTGTCCGGCTACATGATTTTCTGTTTTGTTTGTCCGCCGCAGACAGACAGCAATCGTAACCCTGTAGCATACACGTTAAGTGTGAGAATGTGTGTGATATGAGATGATAATTTCTGTCTGCATTTATGGAATGGCGACAGCACAACCATGTGAAAGGGGAAAGAGAAATCAAAAGAATAGTAAAAAGAATAGATGCGGTGAAGTCACGGGCCGAGTTTTTATCGCCTTTCACTCTCTTTGCTTCTTGTTCATATACATAAGTCATAAAAGAAACATCCCAGTACACACTCGACCACATTGGAAGTTATTCCTGTCACTGACAATCTCCCTCTTTGTTGAGTTCCTAGTTTGCACTTGTGCTCTACACACCGCATAATAAAATGCATATCATGTATTTATGTTTGACTACTCGTTTGCTTCAACATTATTGTTATTGTTTGCTATTAGAACATGTGTATGAATTGAAAATGAAATTATGATGTTTGCTCTCCGTTAGTAACATGCTTGTCATTTATTTCTCCGGGTCCTTTTAACCGTTTTTGGCTTTGTCAAGGTACCAAGGCCAAGATGATGTCTGTTACTTTTAGTAACATTATGAACTTAAATGCACACTTTTTATATTTTAGCAAACTTGTGCGTACACATGTGCATATTAAACATGTCAAAATGAGGGCAATGTGTTTCAATACCATGTTTTTGTTCTGTCCAGTGCTAGATCTTCGGATGAAATGTATTACTGTATGGACCTCTCGGGGCATTTTTTAACGATTTGAAAAATTGCCTGACTATCTTTGGGGAGTTTTATGATGTGACGCTGACTCTTGTCGATGTCATGGATTGTGTCTGGACAGGTCTTTTCACATGGTTGTCGCTCAATATTATTTTTATACACCTGTGCAGATATTTTAGTATAAGTTACAATTATAACTTACAATTACAATTTTTTTCTAATATAATCTTAAAGAAACATAAATTTTGCAAATACCCACGGATAGTGAAAGTTTTCTTAGAGGTCTCCTAACTCTCTTAAAACTTACAATATCCTGGTTGAGCATTGAGAATTTCTATTGACTGCACGAACGAGTAGAGAATAGCAGACGGGCGTTACTCATATCGCAAGAGATTGTTTTCCGGGCCGATTGTTTCAAGAATTTTCAGCTTCACGTATTTTTTCTATTGGTGATACTCCGTCTTTTGATAACTCATAATCACCGATAGTACAAAACGGATAGAAAAACACATTGACGCACCAAAAAATTCTCCAATCGCTCTGCATGTCGTCAACTCGATTCATGACCTCAGAGGAAGTGAAACTCAGAATAAAAGTCATTATCTTAAAGAAGGACATAAAAGACGTTCGGTTTTACATTTTCATGAAAAAATTGACTTAAGATATAATTTTCCTTCTGTCATAGGACACCAACCGATCCCACAGAGTTTATGGAAAGTAGAGTTACTGAAAAGAAACTCACCACCAAAGAAAGGGAGAAAAAGAAAGAGTTGAAAGGGAGAGCGAGTAACTCGCAGTTGTCTTCGGTGCCGTTGTGTAGACCACACAAAAAGGCTAGAAGAATTCTAAGTCGGAAAATAATAGGCCTCAACGAGGAGGAAGTTAAAAAAGAGAAAAAAAAGGCAAAAGAAAAGACGTCGAGTGGTTTATGGAGTCAGTATCCTATGCAAATGAGTGTGTGTAGAATTTGCATGGAAAAGTGCTCCAATGTCGTCATGTGCAGCCAGAAACTAAGACCCGGAAATTTATGTCATCAGATCTTGAGAGATTACTCCACCCTTTCTGATCACGTCTTTTTCTTTTACTTTCTTACACTTTTTCCAGCTCGCTCTGAAGTTTCTAAACATATCCACAGTATATTCGAGTAAATTATGTCGATATATATTTTAGACAAATTGTATACACAGATAAAGTGTTATTCTAATCATAGGAGCAAATCATTGGATCTTCCCGAGACTGAGACTTCTCTTTTGTTATATTTTCTACTGTTTTCAATGAATGAAAGCTTAAAGTATAAGTAAAAAACTCTTATTATTTAAACAAAACCAAACATCGTTCTGAATCCCTTTTGCTTTCTTTCACGCTTAAGCTGATATCGTTTCGTTACTTCTCATTTACGAGCTAATGAATATCAATCGAAATTTGAAAAACAGAAAAGTTCCTGTGAATGTAAATCGGCAACTCTGATGTTCCTGGAAAACATCGAGTAGGTGGCGCAAGTGTTTTTTGTTGGATTTACAATTTAGCGACTTCCTACATGATCTAAGACAAGGGATTCATTTTTTGTTTGTATCCCTTATTAGCCATTTTATGTTTCAAGGAATCAATCAGAATATACAATGTATAGAATATATAATTTAAGCATGTTTCTTGTTACGTTTCCTTCAACCACTTATATAGGAAAAATATTAAACGTATTTTACAGCGTATTTAGTATCCTTAAACATAATCAATAAATATCATAAGAAACAGCTATAAATCTGATGAGTTTTCTGACTAATGATAGGACCTCAGTTGCCTTCCTGACCTTCCTAATATATCACGTGTTTCATTTAGACTGAAATAGTTGATGATTGTGATAATATTAGGATACAATTGAAAATATTTTATTTTTATTGTTCCCCCATTTTTCATTCCTTCATATCAGTTCCACAACGTCACCATAACTTGATTAACTGCAGAACTGGGTTAGTTACTGTGAACAATAAATTGTTCTGTAAGAAATTAAGTTATTGAAATATTTTATCCTGGCTTTGCAAATTTACAACCTTTTGCTTTGGTTCTTATACGTTGTATCTCTTACGAAGACTTTTAAGTATCCGGTACTGTTTGTAAAACATGAAAAATTTGCATAATGACATTTCCTTTCCATCCACAGAAATAAAGGAGCACGACCAGCTACTGCATTCAGTTGTGGTACTCTTTGCCGACTCATTTCGTTGACTTGAATTTGTCTGTCACTGATCCCATGATACCAAGTTAGATTGGCTAGGCCATGTAGTTAAAAAATTGAATCGCAAATTTGTCGAAGAACACCGTCTCGGTATTTGTTCCATCGGCATTACACCAATGAATCCCAGATACACCCTTGTCCAAATACTACGTCCAGCTCATTACATAATCCAACCCGAAGCATAATTCATCTCAATTGCACTTCTATCTTTTACCCTTTCTCTTATATACTTTCTTCAGTTTAACTACACTGGGACAATGTGACAACTTTATAATGCATACATGAAGAGAAAATTATATAATTCAGTTGGTTCGTTTTATTTTCTATGTTGATTTTTTCTGACATACTGGTAGGCTCATGTTTTTTATGGAAACAGGCATCATAGCAGAGGTTTAAAGGTTTTTTTATTCATGCAAAAGCACTTTTTCTCTGGACACTTCTCCCTCCTTCTCTTTTCTCTCTTACATTGTTCAAGAAGCAGAACCAACGTGTAGTATCAGTAGCGGTTACGTAATATTGGTCCGATATGGTGATATTATTTGTGTAGGAATTCGCAAAGAATCAACACTTCTGCTTGCTTTTGATAACGATTGTTGTGAGGGTGCAGACATATGTACGCGTAGTTTATATTTATGAGCTTGTGTATGTTCAAACTTTTCGTAACACGGATACTTTTCCAAAACGCTATGATGTAGCGCTTGCATCATGAATTGTTTGATTCACTGATATTATGAATATCAAAAGGATTTCGAAAGGACATGCACTCATATTTCGGCGAAAATCGCATTCAAGTTCGGGACACTTTGGAACTGATATTGCTACTTTATTCTGGGAACTCACTCATACAAAAACCGTTAAAAGTCATATCAAAGATGTCCTGCCGTTGACAAATATTTTTCCACTCTTTCCATTCCCCTTGTGGGATTTTTATGAGTATATTTCCTAAATTCCTTTTGTATGCTTCATTCCGATGATATCTCTATTATTGCATTGGATATCATCTGAACCCAAAGAAGTGGCATCTGATCCTCTGTCCATGCCTCGCAAAAGTTCATTTTATGCCTTGCAAACAACACATAGAACATAACAGAAGGTGCAGACCACCAGACATGGCACAAAAAAACTATTGCTGGTAATGATGAAAAATCAAGTTGTGAAGGAAATTCATATTTGTAAAAAAAAAATCCAAGTCTCCCAGGATTCATTTCACACTTTATTACGAAGCTGAACTTTGTTCAGCTAGTAATGAGATCGCTGGTTGCGTCTGTCTGTCTGTCTGTCTGTCCGTCTGTCTGTCTGTCTGTCTGTG
>JAAXOA010000042.1:0-50858 GCA_036561885.1 Salina celebensis | reverse complement strand
CAGTTTTTGGTTCCATGTTTTGTTTCAAGAGAATGAAAGTTTGTGGATTGGAAGTAGTCGTCAACGCCATTCTTCCAAGTGGAACAAACCTGCCGGCAAGCACTGACAACATCCGCTCCAGCATACGAATTTTCGTATAACACTTTTAAAACCTTCAAGTTAATATCAATATGCTAACGTTAAAATACTGAAACAGTCCATATTAATTAAAGTAAAATATATTATGAAACCCACAGATGGAAAAAGTTTCCGGACAAAAGTAGAAGGTATGATCGAATCATGTAGCTCGGGAATAGCCTGGCAAAACACTTCAAAAGTGGAAGGTGTCATATCCTGGACAATGAGACTCCATACCTACAATAACATAAAACCAATCAACTTCAACAATAATAATATGATGCATAACTGTTTGGGTTTAGTGCGTACCTCTTTTGAAAACACGTGGAGCGGAACAGTTAAATTGACCGACGCCATACCTTCAAGGGAAAGGGACAACAGCGAAAACGCTTACTTAAGTTTCTCAAAATAATCAGTGTGTGTGTGGTTCACTCAGTCAATTGAAAATATCAAAATATGATGAAAGCAAGTACATATGTTGTGTGTGTTGCCAGAAATTTTTGACATCATAAATTATGTTTTTTTTTTCAAACATATTTAAATAATTATTAAAATAAGTCGTTTTAACATTATATTAATTTACCACCTGATCGACTGTTCACGTGTAAAAAAAAACGTTCACATGTGTGGGAACAAATTACCGATAAGATATATCAATAAAATTGGTATAGGGACTTGAATACATTGGTTTAAACCTACGCTTATTGTCGCATATTTCTATGGACGCTGTACAACGTTACCAAATTAAAATATGGTGAGTAAATGTGAAACGGGCCTCAAACATTCATCCAAATATGAGCCGTGTGCCAACACAATTACAAATTTCAAAAACATTCGTTCCTTTAACGATCAAAATATCGTTCCTTATGGGAATCGAGCTTCAGCGTTTTTTTTTTCAGCTTCAAGAAACGACTCGGTTGTCACTAGATAATTTAACATTGTCAATGGTGTACTTTGAAGTAATTTGTGCATAGTATTACATAAAGAACAAACATTTAACAGAATATTCCGCACTTTACGATTTTTTACAACTTTACGAAACGACCTTTATATGTTAATTACCCCAGGAGTTCGTAGTATCCCACAATTTTGGCCAATAATCTTTAATTAGAGATAAATCAGGCAAACATTATTAAAAGCCGTTAATCGTATGGTTACTTTTATGTTTATGTTACTTACAAATAAGAGTTAAACGACACGAACGATTGTTGCGTTTTAGGAAAGGGATCTGCACAGTAGCCAAATCATTCCGCTATATCGTCTAGGGAGGATCTGGGGGATATTTTGGAAGAAACTCAAATTTCAAGTTTATCAGTTATTCATGTTATCTAGGACTGGAAAACGTCTAACCGCTTTCTGATACGAGGAGCAAACCATGTACTAAAAGCATGTCACGGCCAAGCAAAAGAACGTATGCGCGGCACAGGAACGAAGCCAATTGGGCAAATTGTCGTGGAAAAAGTGCTGAAACCAATGAGCAAAAAACTAAAGCGTAAACTTTAAATTAATATTTCAATAAGCATTTTAATAATTGAGTTTGTTGTAATAGGTTGTCCCCGTCAATAAAAATATTGCAATGCGCGAGATGAGCAGTAGGACGAAACGGGCTTGAAACGTGAGCGGTGTGGGAAAAACTCAGTATATGGAGAAAACACAGTCAGCAATATTGAACGCTTAGAATGTCGAATTAAAAATAGCAAATGGAGGTCAACGTCTTTATATCTTACATTTTTTTTGCCAAGCAAAGAATAAAGTTGTACGTATAGTATTTGTGCATGTCGTGTATATGTATAACTGTCCTTATATAGTAACGAAGTGTACATTGATCAATTTATCAGATTGGCTGTTATGTATTCGTAAATGTTCCGCTCAAAATTTTGAAATTTCATAAGTACAATTAGAAAAGGAATTAAAAACTTAAAACATCAAATCATTTTTTACGGCTCCATTAAATTGCCCACTCTAGTCCAATTGTAGCCTTGATGTTGTCAGATTGAACGCTGCCAAAAATAATATCATGTACAAGGGTCCAAGGAAATTTCCGACTAGTACACTTGAAGTTGTGACCCTGACGGCGAAAGTCTAGGATAGTAAATAACACAAGACATATTCATTAAAACGAACAATACTATTATGGTTCTGCTGTAGTGTCCATTACCAGTGAAGTAAATCTTTTCGTCCAAACATATGAGACTGACGGACACCTGTGATGCACGTTTCCCTAAGCAACTATCAAGTTTTTCCAATACATGATCTACATCAATCAAAGACAACCCTAGCCATGAATTGTCAGAGTCCTCAAAGCAACACTCGGAAAATACAGCAGTTGTGTACATTTCTGCGTGAATTATCCTGCAAATGGATAAATTTTGCATTTCACCTTTGTAATTTGGCTTTTCATTCCAAGTTAAAAAATCTTACCCACTAATTGTTCCAATTTCCTGCATGATTTCTTTCTCGTTTGTAACAGGTTGTTTCACGACAATTTTGGGAGTACAGTGAAACATTAGGGGCCAAGTAAGCTTTAATCCATCTATCGAGCGGATTAGACCATTTCCGAGGTTCCCTCATAGCCAGTTGTGTTTCGCTGGCCAATAACACGGCTACATTCATTTCGGAGGTAATTCACTGCCTTTCAATCACACTCATTCAGAGGTGTTTCGTTTTCATTGATTTAGTGTAAATTTGTCTAATACCTCTGTGGCCAGGCCAAAAATTTTTGAAACCAAATATCATTCTTGTATTACTTTACGTAATGTTCAAGTGTTCAAGGTGGTAATTTCTATTTTCGTAATTTTACACCCACTGTAATGTTTGTAAATTAACGAAAATCAAAGTAATTATTGTAAATGGTACGTATGTGTGACGTGTTTATGAAATAATAAACTCAACATGGCCTCTTACAAGGTTTTAAAAATTATTGGCATGCCAGAAAATACCAAATTTGTGATTGGGATTATTTACCTTTTGTAAACTTGAATTGTTAAATGACAATTGATACGACATCCATTGAATTTCGGGGGTAGATGAAAGTATATTGGTGATAATCAGATATTCAATAATTTAAAGCATAAGAATCATGTTATAATAACAACTACAGATATTATGTTTATTTTAAATTACATTCCTTCAACTTTTAATATTTCATCAATTCATAAAGTCAAATTACATTAAAACTTGATCAAGTAATTCACACAGCATTCCTTTACATTAAATTTTAACATTATTCCATATTTTATACCAACAAGGACACAGAAACACGAAAGTTTTCCGTATGAATATTGGAACTCTTAAGCAGCCACGCTTCGAAGGGTGTAAGTTTTGGTGGGGGATCGGAACTCAAAGTAATCCGCCGAGTTTGAGTTGCTTCGGCCGGCTTAACAATGTACTTGAAACCTGCAACATCAAAACACAAAACTTGACTTGACCAATCGGCATGAAGACCGTCAAAATGAATTAGATTTACATACGATGAAACAATAGAATCTGGCCTAAATAATTAATTTCAAAGTGAAAATCATCCGTTTCAGCTTCGAGAATGTCAAAAATCTCCATCAATATGTTATCTACGTCTTCGATCCAAACACAAGCATACGCAGAGGGATGTCCTTCTAGCACGGTGACCACCAACTTCAAATTGAGGTTTCTGAGTCAAAAGAAGATATCAAATTACGCATTGCTCGTCACACCATGTGTTTATTTGCTTACCCTAAAATTTGCTCAATTTGATTCCGTTTGGCCACAGAAACTTGTTTTTGACTTTCAACTTGATGAGTAACTTTCAGGTGGCATGAGACTGACCATTTATATTCCATTGCAAGAACGCTGTCAGCCACTTCAATAATGGGTGGCGGGACTTCCATTGTCCCACGGTTTTTTACCTCGGACTGGTTGACAAGAGAAATTTCCATGTTTACTAAAACGACGGACACACCTAACTGACGAATAAAGGCAAAGTTTATTATTTTCTTATCAGCGAGTTGTCTGGGAAAAAAATCAAATACATATTAAAACAAAAAAATCTAACGCCAGAATTAGGAGACAGCGAAAATAAAGGCTACAATCAACATAAATGCGTTACAATGGCTTATCGCAACCACCAAGTTATTCAAAATCAGTCGAAGGCAGACTTTTAAAACGAAAGGCAATCACAGCACCATAATTGTAAGATAACAAATTCTCATAATATGACGTCGTAACTGTACCCAAAACTCCAATAATTTTTGGAGTCATTGAAATTGGACATTTCAAAAAAAAACACACAAAAAAAGGACAGTGGAAGGTAAACATGTTCAAAGGTTCAACCTACCAAGAAAAACATTTCCAATTTGAAAAATTGGGTACGTTTAATGCATTGCAGAAACTGCACTCAGATAATTACTCGTTGAATATATGGTTAAGAATAAAAATGAATCTACATGTAATTATCCATGCATGTTCAATGGTAGCTGGAGTACAGTACAGGTATGCAACATGGAATATCCGTCACTTATCAATACATTACAATCACAACTACACAAAAATTGACTGATAGCTTGCCGATCTCTATGAGAAAAACTTTACCTACTACTTGAAAAAGCAACCAGCGATTTCTAGATAGTGCTTACAGCTTGCACTGAAACACCACCATTGGAATTTAGGCCAGAACTCAGAAAAAAGTTTATGAAAATATGGGTCAAAGGATAATTTGTTTCGATGAACAGCAGTACCCGTTGCAAAACCACCTCAAGAAACATACTAAAGCAACTATAATGACAGGGCCAACTCGATTAATATGTTATTTTTAAAAATGTTTCACGAACTTTGTAGTTTAAGTTTATCAATACAATACATTGGTACTTGTCATGTTTTTGTTAAGAAACAGTTTCAAAGATTTTGTCATGCGTGATATTTAAAATTAACTACAATTTTGCATGTATTTTCAAATAACTTTCAAACATTGTCTCATTTTTGAAAATTTTACCCGCCCATGCTACCAGAACATGATTTAATTGCACATTTATGAATATATGGTAATATCATCGTTAATTACTTTATCATGTATTTGGTGTAGCTGCAGGGTTGGCCAAGAAAATCATCAACGACATTTTGAATATGCGAGGAAAAACCCACAAAAGTTTAAATATAATATTAACTTGTATACACACATACGTTTTGTATTTGTGTAATAATACTCCACGATGAATAATTTTGTTTTCCAAATACATGGTCATGTTTTGTGACAGTTTCCCACCTACGTCATTTAGTATGTAATTTATAACATTAAACTGAAACGGCGTCGTTATAATTATATCTTTAATAGCGTATAGAAGTTTATTCATTAGAGATTATAATAATAAACCAGGTGTTTTGATGATAAGTTCATTCTATTGACCTTTATATCGGCCCGTCATGTCAGATATTACACTAAGTTTCTCAAAACATCTTCAAACCACATACACAAAGTCGTTCACAAACCTTTAAACACGACATGGGACAAAGTTTAATGATCAAGAACATACTAGTAAATTATTTAAATGTAAACCCAAACAAAATTAACAAGCGGGATCTGAGGACTTTTAAATAGCTGAGCAGATTGGAACGATTTGAATTTGATTTAAAATGAATTAAAATACGTTCTTTTTAACGGGTTGATTTGTTTACCAAAATGGATTGCGGGGCACATATTAAAAAGGAAACTACTCTTTCCCGATTTGTTTTAATTCACATGAGAATTTGTAATAAGGTTTTTTATGTACTGCAAATAGGTAAAGAAAATTGTTGTTGAAAAATGCTAACCTAAAGATTATCTCGTCGAGTTGAAATAAACTGTTTAAATTCTGCAATGATGTACATGAATTTTGGATTTGGACGGATTTGATCAAACATACAATTCAATCTACGTTAAATATTCAAGCTTATTCCCGGGGTTAAACCATATCTATATATAAACAGCAAAATACATTAAATTCTAAAGGGTCATATGATCATAAACTATCCGATTAGTTGTAAAATATACCAATCAACAATTTATTCATGGTTTTGATAAAAAACAGAGTTTAGATTAAGGAACTAGGCAAAAACACGAAAAATCAAACCAATATTACAATATAAGCAATAAATGACCAGTTTCGGGTTGAAGATCAATTAAACATGAAACGAATAGTAGCGGTAAAAGTGTCGTGCTGTATCTTTTCCCCAACGAGCTCCATTACCCACTTTGGGGACATGTGGCATGATCCATCGGCTACCCACCAACACTCGTGATCATTTTGAAATCCTGTGTGAGTAAATAAACATGTAATGGCAAAATAGTTACAACTTGTGATTCAACGGTTACGGAATGTAACATTATGCTTACTTTCTAACTCGATGACCCTTTGCAAGTATTGGATCCTAATTTCGCCAATGGGTTTTTTTCCGGCAATGTTAACAATATTGACCAGAATATTATCTGGGTCAAATACAGATACCTTTACAAACGAATCATTTGGGTCGCTCGGAACGCATCTCACATACAAGTTTAGTTCCAATTTTCTGTAAACAAACACACATATGATTACAATTTCTTATACCTATATACTTATATGGATCATTCAAATTTCATGCACGAACCCTTTGATTTCTCCAATTTGCTCCACAACTTCTCTCGAGAACTTTTGAGCATCCTTCAACTTTATCAATGGTTCACAATCCACATACCATTTATATTCAAATTCAATGCCACCACATCTCTCCGACAAATTTGCTACTGGAATGATAGTATCAACAATCGGTGTCAAAGCGGAATCAATTGTCAGGTATACTTCCATGTTGACACGTTGCTTGTTTTCAACAAAGATAAACTTGTAAAACGTTTGCAGACAAAACAGTCAAGTTCAAAATCTGTATCAATAATCAGTGAATACAAAAATGATGGGAGAGTTTTATATGAAACGTGTGTTTTACAATAATTTTTGGATACAAAGTTTTTTGTCAACATAAATTATGCACTTGGTCGGGTGAGAATTGGACACGTCAGGGTCAGCCAGTTACAGATTTAACCAAAGTTATGCTGATAAATTCAATATAACAGAAAGTTGAGCATATTTAACAATTTACTAAGCAATTAATTTAACACTTTTCTTATTATCACTTACACTCACAAGAAAATTACTATCAATATGTTGTATCATCATCACAAAAATGACAATATCAACATAAGCATAATCGTCATTAGCATAATCATCATGGAACCTCGCAGACAAACGTGTTTTAAAGTTTTACTATTAACCAGCAAAGCATATTTAGCTAGCATTATATGTCTACATGCAGATAATTCAAATGATATTAGTCTATGTATAAAGCAGACCGGAAATGATTTAAATGTACATGTATAATCTCATATATGCTATATTTTAACAATCGCACAGAAGAGGCATGTCTTAAAGCTCTCAATGATGACCCCGTGATGGCAAATATACCGTGACACTTTTGTAATAAGTTTAAAATATCATGCAATAACTTATATTGGCCATGATTATCTACTTGGGTTTCTGGCAGAATGGCCATAGTAGGTAACAATGGCATTTTGAATGCGCATAACCATACAAAAAATAGTATAAATGTGTATATATGATCAAAGGTATATACTCTACAAGCTCTAATAAACATTCTACTTTAAAATTTCTGAGCACAGGGGAACGAATTAAATTGTAAGTATTGTGCATTCACTTAAACATATTTATGATTACACAGCACATTTTACATACTGAATATATATTTTAGATATAAAATCATTGTTAGTTTGTAATTAGCAACTAACAGTCATCAGTGTATATAGCTGGATTACAATTCGTATGTACTGATAAAAATTTTGCACTTTAAATACAGATGTAACTATATTTAGTTAATACATCGAATACACGTTAGCCACGAGTTACTAATACAATTTCAAAACACACTATACAACTAATCATACCTGCAAGGGTACAAGGATATATTTTAAGCCGTTATTATTTGCAAAATGTTACTTCATAGTACACTGAAAATAGATTGGTTGACTGTTTTTAACAAATAGTAATTTTAAGATGTACCAACTTGGTGCTAAACACGCAATTGCATTTTGATACAAGTTTTGATGACTTTTCTTGCATACCCATATAACATAAATTGCTTTAAATCAATCAGCAGTATTCCAAACTAGAACTACTTGCAAAAACGTTTGTAGTTCTCAAATTTGTGTTAAAGCATGGACTTAACTACAGAGTATCTTGTGGTCTGAACATACTAATGGTGGATTAAATATTATGTTGGCGGTTTTTATGTACATGATCAAACCAACAATAACTGGTCGATTTCACCAACTTTGTAAAACATGTGCTTACAAAAGCTTACATTTTTCATTTGACTCAATTACAAACCATGGAGCATCTAATTCTTATTAGGACAATGTCATAATCATACATTTTAACGGCATTTAGTTTCAAAAACGTTTATCCACTCAGCATAACAGTGTGAAAGCAAACTTGAAAAGAAACATGCAAACTTTTAAATTTGGATGGTAGACGCAAGTGACAAATGCATCACTACCGTAAACATATGTATGTGTTAAGGTACAGTGTAAAGTAGTTTAAAGTTTACACGTTAAGCACTGAAACAACCAGACCTGATTTATGATAAGAATATAAAATTACAGATGTAGTGTTATGTCCAAATAACACGCATAACGCGACCCAGACCAATGGATAGACCAGTAAGAAGGTTTGATGATAAGTTATAACACTGCCAGGCCGAGCTCAATGTTGATAGCTTTTCCAACAAAACTTTTAGTTACACGTGTAAGACCTGAAGTTGGTTCTTTATTTTTTTTTAAAACTGGTATGCCGTTTTTAACGATTTTGCACTGGGAGTGACATTCATGGTGGAGGTGTACAGTAGCCAAATTCGGTCAACGTAATAAAAACATGAAACAATAGCGAATCAAACCAAATAATAGAAGGTAGATTGACGTTGGTATTAAAAACTGCACGTCATATCTAAGGATTACAATACTCATGTATATTATTTTCTGATTTTGCGGAATTTAAACTATGTTATATATCATATATAAATAATCTTAACGTAAACTGACACATTGAACATATTAATGACTTCAAAATCAAACCAATTAATACATTGTAGACTTGAAACAAACTCTTATACATTTCTAAATTGTAAAATATTTACTATGTGCAATAAGGTATGTGCCAAATCTCATACATGTACATTCTAATTTAAACTAACGTAATTGTATCGCTTTTTTATGGTAATTTAATATCAATTAAAGTTACCGAGAAGGAAACATAACGAAATATATATCGCATCCTTAATTCGCTAAAGATTACATACCAAAAACTGCAAATTGACTTCCAGCAAACTTAACCTATGGTTGTAAGTAGTAACATGTAATTATAGCTCTTGAAACGGCCTTGTTGCTGAACAAGTTTTAAATGGACGAATTTAAGTCATCAAGATTACAATTAAACTAAATATTTCAGTTGGTCCAGTCTAATCAAGTAATGAAATATAACGAAGTAATTTAACCATATGTGGCTTGATATAATGCAAAGGGAATTTAGTTTCTTATTGTTCAATGTATTGAGTTAATGGTAAACCTAGTTGGTTCAAAATATTTATAAAAAAAGGTTTAAAGTTCTTATCTGAAAAGTATGCTAGCCAGACGTGAACACAGTACCTTGGGTTTTCAAATTATATATGCGTGTGGTATTACCAATAACGACGCTAAACATTGACAGCATGATGTAGAACCGACACATTGAACACTTTTGTTTGTTCAAAATCCCTACTTTTAAAACAACGGATACTACAATTAAAGTTTAAAGCATAAGCATTTAAAAACATGTAAAAATAATATAATTAGCTGCGCACCAACCATTATGTTTGCAAACTTATAAACTGATTACTGTAAATGATTCGCTTTGAAAAGGCATAACTGCAAATTTAAAATTATTGTGTTGTTAAGTTAACTTTGGGATGTACAAATATGTTTTATCATTTCGACTAATCGTGTATCAAAATGTATTGATTTAATATCAAATGCTAAACAGATTAATACATGAAACGCATGCTGCATTGTAAATAGCAAAAATTCAACCCTCGCCGCCAACCCAATTTCATGTGTTCACAAATCCTTCCAAACGAACGATAAAGACGCGATTGCAAAATTGCAACATACTAAATACAATTGGAATTAGTTATAAAAATCCATAAAGATTGACACAAGTATTTAAGCCGGTCATCGTTTGCCCAAAATTACGTTCAGTCTGTTAAGAAATTAACTTGTAAAAAATATACAGCTGACGTTAAAAATTATCGTAACAACACTAAAATCACCTCCAATATCATCATCACAATCATTATCATCATTTATAGGAAGACAGTCGGCGAGAGAAAACGGATGGAAAAATGAGCGAGTGAACAAAAAAAAGTGACAGCAAAAAAAGTTACAGCCAACAGGTTAGGCGGGTGAAAAATTTATGCCGTTTAAATTTGGTTAAAGAAGTGGTTTTAGTTGATGTAGTTTGAATAGTAATGGATTTTGTTGAGGTCGTATTTTAAATCGCAACCTTAACCTCAGCATCACCTTGCATTTACATGAATAAAAAATAGAACGATATGCGACAAAACCTAGCATCGCGTTTCAATATATCGTCACTTAATATTGCAGATTCAAACTACGTAGAAATACGCTATTCCGGCACAATTCAAGAGCATACAGATTTGAGTAACCATCAAATGGAGACGATAAGAAGAAAACCTAAAACTACCCAACAACTTTAAACAAAACTATTGCATTACGGGATATTAAAGTTTAGGGTTAAAAAATGTCATACCAACAAATGCATTGGCAACTTGCATTGCACACCAAAAATTATCACCATATATTACCTACTCTGAATGTTATTTTGTACAAAATAAATGTATTTTATTTATTAGAAATAAACCTCACATATCCTACAATTGCATTTTGCTGCACCTCAGCCTCAACATTAACCATAGACCTCAAAAAAGGTAAGTATTGTGCATTATAAAAGGTTGCAACATGCAGTCCAGAAATGTTAGTTCAAGTTTGACGTTCGTCGCATTCAGTTGCAATCGCGTTTATTTCAGTTGCTATCAAAATGTACCAAGACGAGGAACCAGTTTTACCTTTCCGTCTCCCGGAAACTTTATCGCCTAATCAAGAACAGCGACAGGTTAGTAGAGAGTTCAAACTTTTACATAAATAGCTTCATTAAATAATGGAATATTCATTTTGCTTTAACAAACATTCACAGAATGTAGAATTCCCTTCTAAACCGTTACAAAGTGAAAGGAGTGAGTTTTGGATTCTCAGCACATCATTGCTAAATCATAGAGTGGGAAATCTAGCATGGTTACATTCAATCAATCCATCCCAAAGGGACGGCAAAGTTCGCAGCATTAATAAAGCAAAAAAAGAAAACCTTCCGGCATGCACTGGAAACGTTACTGTTTATGCAAGGTTAAATAGTAAGAAATGGGACAGTTATGTTTTGAACGACGTGGAATATATTCCAGGATCAGACAATTTTGTTTCTCTACGTCAACTAGAGCAAACTGGATTTGAAAAGAAAGATGCAGGATCAAGGGTAAAGTTTGTACACCAACAAAAAAAACTGATTCTGACGACTTTGTCGTTCGACAAAGTATATAAAATGGACTTTCTACCACCACCAAACACATTCAACGGGATTACCAATTTTGTGCAACCCACTGACGCCTGTGATATTTGGCATCTTCGTATGATGCATAGTACAAGAAACATTGTGCATACAGGACAGTTTTCTTTTCCGGATGTTACAGGGATTGAAGAACAGGACACAAACACTTGTGAACCCTGCCAAGATGGTAGAATTTCGTCTTCCTGGGAATCCAGGGTGGAAAACCAAGCAAAAGAAATCAAACAATCCACACTAGAAATAATCGTGATAGTGGAAAAAATGCCAGTAAAATCAATCGAAGAATATGATTCTGTCATAATGTTTGTTGATCGGAAATCGCACTATACATGGGTGTTCCCAAGGAAAGTTTATAGAGACACTTTAAAGAATGTAAAATTTGTAAAAAAGTTCATCAAACATGTTGAGAGCAAGACTAACCGAAAAATCTCAGCATTATACTGGAGCTATGGCAACTATGAATTGCACACGGATGCTGACAAGTTATATCACAAAGTATGCGAGGGCAACGAAATTGAGCGAATGGAACCGGAACATGATGAAGAAGAATACCATTACAAGCGATTAAGAGTATGTAGAGAACGAACTTTCACCATGCTTAAATCCTTTGGTTTACTAAACACACTCTGGCACTACCCGTTGAAAACTGTCGTGTTTTTGGAAAATGCATTCGTGGGACCAGGTCACGATGAAACACAAAGCAAGTTTTTTAAGTTTTGGCGGAAAAAACCAGTTGCCAAAAATTTGCGCATCATCGGTAGTGCGTCTTGGGCAGTTAATGAGTTTGATGGGGTTATGAACGCAATCAATTGTTATACGTTGGGATACGACTCTGTCAATAGCAAACAAATGTTTTATGATGCAAAAAGGAAAGAATGTTTTGCATCGAATCAATTTGTATGTTTTGAAGAAGGCCACCTTTTCCCAATAACCATAAACCCTAATGAAAATATCCCCCTACCTCAGGTACAAAATGAGGAGGGCGAAATAGCCAACTTTGAATATATTCAAAAATTTGAGGAAATCCTACGAGAGTTTCGCTGTATTATAAAGACCAGTGGAGAATATATTCAGCAAAATTTACAGATTGTACTTGACGATGCAGACATCAAATCCACTATCAAAGAATTTTCGACAAGGTGCAAAACTAACCGTTACGTAGCGTCAAATGATGCTAACAATATGCCCAATCTAAAAAAAAAGGGCATTGGCAAACCAGCAATAAATTTACCTGGATCGGGAGAGCTAACCACGTACATTTGCAGTGAAAACCAAACCAACAAAAAGGACGGAGCAATAATCGGATCAATGTTTCAGGCAATTTCCATTGTACTCTTTGGAACTAGTAGTTATGCAAATTGTCTCAGAGTAATACTTGCTCAACACATTGTGCTCAATTGGAACGACTTGGAAAACCGTTGCGAGGAGCTTTTCAATGTGACGTTCTCAGAACTTGTTTTGGCTGCTTTAACTACCGATAGACCTGAAATTGAACCGTTTTTGTTTATGTTCTCGTTCATTATTAAGAGACCAATATTTCTGACAGTTTTGGGGAACAAATGTTTGGAAAAAGCACAGACGTTCTACTTTATTACAGAAACCACTTACAAAGAAGTAAATGATGATAGGGTACCAGTGTTTCTAGTAAGCCGTTCGGGAGAAATGTTTGCACGGCTACCTAATATTCAGGGAGGGATTCCTAGTATGACCGACAATATTCAAGAGTATCACAATTGGGCGAGAAACATTGGACTTCAGGAAAAGGGCAAGGAAAACAAAGAATCTATATACGCAGCTAAAAATAAGTCTATTGGCTTGGTAGTACCCGTGATCCGTCGTCCAGCGTTTCTGGGAGACGATTTGTACAAGAAAGCAGCAAAAATTATGTGCGAGACAAATCAGGAATATACTAAATTGTCTGGAGAATACCCAAGTCCTGACGACAACAAGCGTCAAGATGACCGCTTTAAAAGCTTAAATGAGTTTACAAAGGAGCTAATTAAGCTGCTAAATCCAGGGTCGCAAAATCCCACTCAACAAACACGTCAACCCGCACAAAAACAAGAAAATGAACCAGCCAAATGTACTGGTTGCGATACAATACAAAATGTATCGATACCCGGACTGAAAAATGCTTTTCGACGCCATAGATATAAATACATTGGAAATAGAAACTTCCTAACTTACCAGAAAACCCAACTTGATACAAAACTAAAAGCAACGATTGATTATAAAGAACAACTGACGAAAGACGTGCAGAAAATGCAAATGGAGCCTTGGTATGTTTTCGTTCCTCCGGATACTCCTAAAGTATATACAATTGAAGCAGATACACCTCCAGAGTCTGACAAATTTAAAGAAATAGTAGAGAATATTTTCATTGAAAATATTGACAAGAATGTGTCGTTTGAGACCTACATAGGAACTGAGCACGAGATAATGAATATTAAAGAACAAGCTCCAGCTGAACTTGAAGTGGGTGACGAACCAAAGTGCCGTTTGGAACAAAAACACATTTTCATTGAAGTACCAGATGGGTCAACAATATCGGATGCGTATATAAAATTGAAAGATATTTACGACATCAAACTTGAAGAAAATAGAAAAACGAAAAAAACGTGGGTTCTAAGGCTTCAACAATTCAAGCTTAAAGAATTACGAATAATTCTTGATCCTGTCCGAATACCGGGATCAAATAACCAAACTCGAAAACAAGAGACATCAAGGGTCAGTTTAGTATTGTTAATTAATACACGTGTCCAAAGGCTCATATTAATTAAAGTATTAATAATTATATATTTGTTTAAAAGGATGATCCATCGACATCTTTCAGTAGGTCAACTCAACCAACAGAAAAACCGCAACCAGCAAGTACATCATCTTCCGGCTATGAAGCTCAAAAGGATCCAAATTGTGAAATAATTAAGCTCAAACCTTTTTGGATAATGCTTGATCGCATTGAAATACCGGGATTGGATAACCAAGCTCGACAACAAGAGCCAGCAAGGGTCAGTTTAGTATTTTTTTTTAAATTAATACACGTGTCCAAAGGTTCATATTAAATAAAGTATTATTAATTATATATTTGTTTAAAAGGATGGTCCATCAACATCTTTCAGTAGGCCAACTCAACCAACAGCGAAACCGCAACCAGCAAGTACATCATCTGCAGGCTATGAAGCTCAAAAGGATCCAAATTGTGAAATAATTAAGCTTAAACCTTGTCGGATTATGCTTGATCGCATTGAAATACCTGGATTGGATAACCAAGCTCGACAACAAGAGCCAGCAAGGGTCAGTTTAGTATTTTAAATTAATAAACGTTACAGAAGGATCATCTTAATTAAAGTAATAATAATTATATATTTGTAAAAAAAAAGGATGGTCCATCGGCAACTTCCAGCCGTTTAAGTCAACCAACAGTGAGAGCGCAACCTGTAATTGCAGTGGACGATAGGGGGAATGACCCAGACCCAAATGGCGACAATTCAAGAAGGGTAAGGATGTAAATTATTGCAAATTATATTTGATACATCTATCTAGAAATACCTTCGAATGACAGTTGTCTTTTACATCGTAGGGTTTATTTACATGCCCTATATGTGGCCATACACTTAAAAGGGAAAAGTGTATGCAAAAACATATATGGAATAAACACGAAAAGCCTCGTGAACCAAAATAAGGCTATTTTGACAATATGTAATAGCGACGGTAACAGAATATTAGAATAATGTAACTAATGACGGTATACCGTTAACAGCAATAAATGTATTATATAGCTTCAAATCGGAAATATGAAATATATAAATATTATAAACAAACAACTGACAATATATTCTAGCCTACTTGATATGCATAGCATCAAATAAGACTACAACATTGATTCATCATACTTCAAGCACCAGTTCCAGCATACAAATCTCAAATAATATGTATCAAAGAGTATGCCTCAAAATATACCTCAAAACCAATGACTTTACTATTCAATTTTTGTTAAATATCTTCGTGACAACGTGTTTATTTGCATTTTTCAATAAAGTTGAATACGAATGATCTATTAGAAATTGTCTTGATAAAATAATTAGAAATACACAAAGTACAGGGAAACAAAGTACACACACATTGCCAGGAAAAAATCAAGTTGCCACTCATGTAACTACATACGCCCTACAATTTGAATGGGGGAGTTTATCAGTTCAATCGGAATCATCATCGGAACATTTCCTAGCAAGGTTACGCCATAATCTCGCTTTATTCTCTGCAAGTTGGCATCCTCATTTTTTTTATTCGCTTCAACTGTATAAAGCAAATATTCATATTTACTAATTCACTGTCATTTACATCTTTGACCGATGATGGCATGAAGCAATAGCAGTCAAATGAGCCCAAACAAGATCAAGATGTCAAAACCAACGCAAGGATGAATGGTAGAGACAAAAGTTTTAGGCATATCGGTCAACAGGAGTTAGATTTAATGCACTTAAAACATTTTCTGTTAAAAAAAAAAGTATTCTTTATACAACATATAAGCCATCACTGTCCGGTTGAAGGTTGTTTCTTACAGTTTACGGAAAAATCTCATATGAGACAACGTATGATTACACATTACAAATGATATCCTGCTGTAGCGATTAGTAATATGTGAATATGTGTACATTAAATGGAGAAACGCATAAATATATAGGTCATAAAAAGTATAAAAAGCATTGTAAGAATATAACGACTTTTGCTAATAGTTAGTAGATATATTCGACAACAAGATATAATTTACCAAACGATGGCATGTGAACCTTTATTATAATATACCTCGATATGTTAAACCTCAAACGGAAGTATCATACACTGAGCACAAAAATTGCATACCTCATTCCTAATTTAGACATACATGTTACCTCAAACTAGTCCACATGTACCTCACACAAATGACATAAAAAGGTGCATGCCAAGTACAAAACTTTTTAGTATTGCATTGGCTCTCGTGGCGTAAATGTAAGTGCAAAGTGACTTGTGACAAAGTTTGAGATAATAAAGTTGTTAAAAGGGACAGATCAAGTACAAGTCCTACCATGGACAAGCCCAGTGCCCCTCCGTTTGAAGATATAGATCAAGTTATGGATGATGCCGCCAAAATAAACCAAGCGCGTATCGGCATGGGTGAGAGTAGCGAATCATCATCGGAAGATTCCAGATCACCATATTTTACTAGATCATCTATTTATCCTCAAGTGCCTACTTCATCAAATCAAATAGTTCCATTGGTAAGTTTATACTATTAAAATATTCATAAACTAAAACTTTTACTTCAAACATTTTGTTTTATTTAGAATTATGAGTTCCCGACAAAAAGTCTACAAACACCAAGGCCAGAGATTTGGCAGTATGATGCAAGTTTGCCTGCACACAAGTGTGGTAACCTTGCGTGGTTCCGTGATTTTACTATTGTTACAGACGACAACAACATTTCCCTGCAAGAGGCCTTGACGACAAACACTCCTTATGGCCATGGAGATGTAAATGTTTTGGCAAAAACAACCAATGGCGAGTATATTGAATTTATTTTACGTCACGTCCAATATATTCCAGGCTGTGACAACTATGTATCAAAGCTAGGGTTTGAGAACCAAGGATGCGAACCTGTAAGAGAAGGAAAGGTAACAAATGTTAAAACGCCAAACGAGCAACATACATTAAAAGCTGAAGTATACGGACATGGTCAGAAAATGTTATTTGAACCAGTGGTGACTAACCAAGCGGATCCGATAACTACCAATTTAAATCTGAATTATAACTGCGAGCTGTGGCATCAACGACTGATGCATTTCCAGCGTGACATTTTTAATGCGTCTAAACATTTGTTTACTGATATAAATGGATTTACTGAAGGCGGCCAAGTTTCTTGCGAATCGTGCATTCAGCAGTCAACACCATTCACTTGGAAGCTGGCAAGTCAAACCCCAGCCGACAAACAATTGGATAAATGTGAATTAATAAATGCTGTTGTTTGGGACGTGGTTGAACCTTCAAAGGAAGAGCCTGACTGTGTCATCATGTTTGAGGATAAATGTACATCATTTACATGGGCATTTCCATTGTTTAAACAAAAGCTGGCTGAGAAGATCTTAGACTTTGTCAAATATTTGAGCTTAAGACTTCAAGACCTACCAGATGGCAGTCTTCGGCAGTTATGTTTGAGTAAATCGTTGCAAAATAAAATCCCAGGATTCAAGCAAAATGTGTCAGGGTCTTTACCACACTATGGTTTTATTTGTGTAAACCAAAATGTGTCCGAAAAAAGAAAATATCGTGACAAACTAAAAGATATTTTCACAAAAACTCAAACAATCCTTAAATCGGTCGGTATACCGCCAAAGTTTTGGTACAAGACGTTGGATACAGTGGTGTTTTTGGAAAACTCACTTGTAAATGGATCACTTAATGAAACCAGTAGTAGTTTTTACAAATTCAAAAACAAGAAACCAACAGCTGCAAACTTGCGCATCATTGGAAGTCCATGTTGGGCAAAAAAACCGACACCAGCAAAACAACCACCAGCAACAAAACAACCACCACCAACAAAACAACCGACACCAACAAAACAACCGACACGTACAAAACAACCGACACCTACAAAACAACCGACACCTACAACACAAGCAGACATCGAAAGCACGTATACGGTATGCTTTATGCTGGGCTATAACAATGAGGAAAAATCATTCAACTTTTGGTATCGGGCTATGGATGGACACGGATTATTTACTTCTACATTTTTTGTTTGTTATGAAGAGGCATTTTTGTTGGATTCAAATATTATTACGGTCAAAAATGTAACACGGCCGGCTCCAGCTCTTGCAGGTTCAAATATCACGGACAGGGATAAATTCAAACGAATTTACAAATCGTTGAAAAATATTGACAATAGCAAAAACACGGCTATTTTTTCGAGAGTCAAAGGAGAAGCCACCGAAGGATTTTACGAAAGCTTTTTACGCTTGTGCCGAAAAAACCCATACGTTCCGGGCAATGACCCTAAATTCTTGAAAAAAGTACAGGAACTTGACAAGTTTAATCTACCCGTTCCAGAACAAGTTGATAATTATAAGTTGAAGGATAAAAAACTTAAAAAAGAGGAACACTATCTTGATGAAAATGATAAAGGATCATTATTTACCATGCTGTCTCTGGCAATGTTTGGAACACCCGCAAACTCTACATGCTTGCGTGTAGTTTTTATTCGACATTTGGTTAAAAACTGGGAGCATTTGAAAAAGATTTGTCCGGCAATGTTCAATGTTAAAATTGAAAGTGTCATGCAGAGTGCAAAAGATAGTAGCATTTCAGGATTGGAGCCAATTCTACAAATCTTCTCGTGTCTTTTTGAACATCCAATATATTTCACCACTGTAGAGGACACACCTGGACCTAAACATTACACATATGTTTTCCTGGACAACGAGGAACTCGCCGGAAAGTCTCCTCTTTGGCTAGTGCACTGGAATAACAAGCTGTTTTTGCGCCTTCGAAAAACAGATCGTCCAATCACTGGATTCGATCCCTCCGATGCAATTAAGTGGGGTGCATCTGTTAAAAGATATGTCGATTATGCGTCTGCAAGTAAAAATATATTCATTGAAAAAGGTGATACGGTTCCTACTCGTTTGATGCTACCTATAATTAGCCCCCCGGATTATCTCAACCAAGATCTCTACAATCAAGCAAGACAAGTGATGACATTATCAAACCGAATGGATTCTAACATGCGTGGAAACAATTCAACAATTGCGGCGACAGAAAAAAATAGAGATTTGGTAAAAAGATTGGTTCCGTTTGCAACCAATCTCCTTACAGAATTGAAGAAACGAAACGAGACTCCTGACTCTACCAGCGGTAGTAAAGACTCTAAAAAGGGCACAAAAAAATGTTCCGAGTGTGCTGATATAGATAACACGAATAAAAAACTCAAACTGGATTTAGAAAAGGTGTTAAAAGAAAACCAAAAATGGAAACAAGAAAATGCAAAAATTAGATCCAGACAAAGAAATGAGGAGCCAGAGACAGACCAAGACACGCCAGGGCTCTCATCATCTGTCCAAGCAATGCAATCATTACCAACTGCAAACGATGAACCGCAACCAAATTCATCCACGAGTGGATACTCTGGTAGTCTCAGGCCGCGAACTCCAACAGCAACAACTTCTAATCAATCCTCATCAGTTCAACCACAGGTATATTATAACGTGAATCAATATCTCTTACGTGTTTTATTATAAATGGTAGTTTTACAACTTGTACGCTAACAAACAAAATTGTTTTTTCAGGGAGTGTCATTGGATGTCAATACAAATAACCAAGAGCAGGAAGAGGAACAGGATCAACATATCCCAATCACCTACGATAAATATATTGCAATTTGTCATGCCAAGGGACAAAAGGCTATGTCACTTCAAGCGTATATGAAAAAATTCAAGGACCAAGGAGGATTTAATCGGCGACCAGCTGAAGCAAGGATGCATGTATGTCGTGCAAGAAGATGTAACAAAGTGTTCACGCAATATAATTTATATATGCATCACATGCATATATTTCATGACAGAAAAAAACCAGAAAATGCAAGTGAATATATACAGTCGGGCCCAAGAGAATACGTAAGCCAAATTTATAGTTTAAAGTTTAATTGATTCATTTTATTATTGATTAATTTAAACTTTTGTTTTCCATTTTTATTTTTACTTAGAGATTCACGTGTGACTATTGTGCCGACACATTTGCAACAGCAACAAGTTTGAAAAAACATGCCAGCCGATATCACGATCCAGATAGCAAAACTAAAAATATTTTTAAATGTCCGCATTGTCCCAACTTGTACAAGGGTCAAAAATGCAGAGACAACCACATACGTTTGAAGCACAAGGATGAAAGCGAACAAGCAGATGATGAAGAAGAATGAAGAAGAAGAAGAAGAAGAAGACGACGATGAAGAAGAAGAAGAAGAAGAAGACGACGATGAAGAAGAAGAAGAAGAAGACGACGACGATGAAGAAGAAGACAATAATGATGCCTAGGTTTCGGAACGGGGCAAACAAAAAAAACAGACCCTAAATAGTAGCTGATATTGTAATATAGCAACAATTTGATGTATTTAGAATTTTAATATTAATTGCTTGAATATAGTGAAAGGATTGAATACGAAATAAATGCAATAATAACTGAATTTAAAAAATATCAATTTATTAAACCAATAGAAATATTAAGGGAACTAATTGCCTATCGACTACGAGAGTACTTAAATATACGCTATTAATTTTGACTAGATCGCAAAAAATAAGGAAAAATTTAATAATTTCCATGGACTTTTTAATATTCTCCACTTTGAATTTTGTCTATATATTTATAGTTAAAAACTACAACGGCAGAACATATGTAAAAACTTGTATAAACTTAAGCCGTATCCAAATAGCATTGGAGTTCGGTTGTTGGTTCAAGATCTCTGGTTCGTGAAAGGTTTTGACACCGATGTGTTCTCACAGGAGCTCGACCGGATTCCACTGGCCCAGCTGTCGAACCGTTCTATTGGCTTTACGCGGGCATATAAAAAGCAATTATGTAGACAAAAACAACTCAACCGTTGAAAACATTTTTCTTTGTTTTTTTTTCACCAACACCATTTTTGTCCCCCGACAACCAACAACCGATTAAAATTACCAGTAAATACACGCGAATATATACAGGCTGGCACGGACAAAGAAGAAAATGTAAGCCAAATTTATAGTTTAAAATTTATTTGATACATTTTATTATTGATTTATTTAAACATTTGTTGCTTCATGTTTTTTTTTTAAATTAGAGATTCACGTGTGACTATTGTGACGAGACATTTGCAACAGCGACAAATTTGATAAAACGTGCCAGCCGATATCACGATACAGACAGCGAAACTAAAGGTATTTTTTATATATCCACATTGTCCTAAGATGTACAACGGTAAGAAATGAAGAGACAACCATATACGTTTGGGGCACGAGCAGGATGAAAGCGAACCAAAGAAGAACAAGAAGAAAATGATGATGCCTAGGTGTCGAAACGAGGCCAACAAATGAAAAACAGACCCAAAATAGTAGCTAATTGTAATATAGCAACAATTTGATGTATTCAAAATTTAAATATAAATTGCATGAATATGGTGAAAGGATTGAATACGAAATAAATGCAACAATAATTTGTTAACCATACAACACTGATTGAATTTAAAGAGAAATTGTAATTTATTAAGGCAAGAGAAGTTCAAGGGGACTACTTGTCCGTCGACGATAGTTCCAAAGTATTACACTATAAATTAAAACTAGAGCACAAAAACTTAATGTACAAATTAGTACTTCCCAAAGACTTATTGATATTTTTGACTTTGCTTGTTGTCTATGAGCAAAAAAATCCTTATCACTAAATTGCAGGAAAAGGGGAAGTTCATGTTCTGCTTTTCCATGTAATATCCAGTTGGAAACTGATGATTTGGTTGACTTGACAAGTCTTGAACCATTATTTACACGCACATTGACTGTGGATGGAATCACAATTACATTGTTTGGGCACTTTTGCTCAACACCCTCGATGTTTATAGTTAATTGGGCACAATAAATGTAAAACTGACCATTAAGAACCGCAGTTTTGACAAATGAAGAAGCATTTACGGCAGTTTTATCTTTACAGTCTGTAAGTTGAAAATGGTTTTTAGGCTGACTTGGCGGTTCACATTCATCGTCTGTTGTGACGCCAATATAGGGGAAATATTTATCGTCAAGATTTGACATGGTAATGTTGTGGTTTACTTGGCACTGTTTACTTTTTGACATGATCATTATTGTTGGTCCTTTATACGTAGCTCGGCAAGTTGTGCGTTGCCTTTGCAAAAGCATGTCAAAAGAGGTTGCTTTCATGGCTACAAGGTTTGAACTAACCGTTGGGAGGCTGATTGTGAAGGTAACTGTATTTTTTTCTGCAGAATACTCAAACTGGATTGGTTTTGCTAGTTGAAGTGGACAAAGGTCTTGTTCACATGGTAAGCTTGTATCAAAAATTGAAAACAAGTCTTGGCTAATTACTCCTTCTTTCCATGAGGACTTTATTTGTTCAATTTGTTCCGCAAGCAGCAAAAAGTTACGGGTCAAGTTTGCAATTCCATGCCGCCCCCCACCCAACAACTTTTCCACGTTCCACATAATTTTCAAGGGAATACCAAAGTATGGTTTCCCATTAGACAAAAATATAAAGCGTTGGTCAGAGTCTTCAACAAGTGTCGAATTTGTATTGCTAAGACGATGAACGACGGTAGTATTTGCTAATCCTGGCACCAAAGAAACGTGGCTAGAAACATGCGAAACGTTTCCATTGAAAGCCGCAATAGTTGGGCGAATTTGGTTCCAATTTTCAAATTCTTCTAAGATAGTATCGTATCCCTTATGACAATTTTTCTTGACACTCGCAGAAATAATTGGTTTACCCAAGGTCTGAAAAAAATTACATGGATTATGTAACAATGCACGAAAAGTAAACACTGTAGCAGTGTTTACTACTGGAATGTCTGATGCTTCCCAGACTACCGGGAAGGTGGTCCTCAAACTATTTGCTGGTCCCGCAATCCAAATACATGACACGAGAAAGATTTTTTTCCACATCTGTTGACAATTTCAATCGACACATATATGGTATGCATGTATTTAAAATTTATATTATTGTACTAATTAAATGTTGTACGATTATTACATACCTTAGAGTAGATTCTGATGTGACAACAAACAACAAGACTCTAACTACAACCTTCCTTCGGCAAGACCTACAAACGTGTGATACAACATTCAAAATATTGCAACATATTTATACACTTTTGTTATGAGACTGAGGCTCATTTTAAAAAAAACATGAGGTATAAAGAGGCAAATATTGGGGTGTAGGTCGTGTTTGAGGTTTATTATTAGTGCAGCCACTATTGATTTACACATTAATGTAGTGTTCGACTAGATTAGACTTATTATTTACGAAACCTCACTACTCAGCGTCTACCTTTAACCTTAAACCTCAAATAAAAGGGACATAAAAAAGGGATCAAGATATCAACATCACATTCAAGTTTAACCCTTGTCGTATTCAAATGTGTTAGTGTTTGTTATTTCATGTGCTGATATAATGGAGCAAAAAGATATAATTTGGTGAGTTGTTCAAGTTAAAAAATTGGAGTAAATGACATTAACAATCAAATAAACATTGTTCATTTATAATTTATTGATCGCAAATATGTGTAATGTAAATGTATGTAAATAAGATAAAAATATTCAGTTCCCCTACAATACCCATAAAAATGCAAAAACAAATTGTCGTGTTTTTTTTTTACTAAAACTTGTTTTGACCAGCTCTAATTAAGACGCATTCGACAACAATTGTGATTATATCATCGGCTTAAACAATTTTTAGAACATTCTTGTTTCACTTCCACACTAAAAACTGAAGAATGATTCGCATTATTAGCGAGTAACTTGCTGCGCGTTAAACGAGTAACTAGCTTTGAAAGCACTGAAGAAAGCGTGAATATTTTTTTTCATTAGCATGTTTATTGTAGCATAAAAGAGTTTGTTTTTGTTATACACATTGATTTATTTGTTCAAGTTAGCTTACAAAATTAAAGTACAAACCGCTTAAACAAATATAATACACCAATAAATGCGGATATAATTATACAAATAGTAAACGTGCTAATACCTATTTCCTTAACGAGTGTAGAATTATAATAGTCGGAATATTTAATTTCCTTAAAACTACCCTTGTCGTGAAATTCAGCATCGGTAAAATCTAGATGCATTGGAACTTGATACACATGAGCATTATGTAAGTTTCCTACAAAATCCACTCTTTTAGACAAGGTATGTGAAGCAACAATCGGAATTCCATTTACAATAATCTCGCTTGAAAATGGTAGAACCATCACATGGTGAGAACATTTTCGATGTATCCCTTCAACCATAAAGGTTCCGCCAGGACAATAAAGGTACACATCGTTATTCAAAAATTTTACCTGGACATACTCAGTGAAATTAAACACATTTTGTGGCAAACATTCCGAAATATTGTAAAATTTATGTGTTCCATTTGGAACTAGGCATTTGTTTTCGTGGTTTAGAGAAAGATACCCCAGTTTATCGCCGTGAATTTCCAAATCAAGGCCGTGAATTTGGCAATCTTTACTCTTAGACATAAATAATGTTTTGGGTCCATTGTAGCGTGCGACACAAATTTTATCATTCTTTGGTACCACAAGGTCAAACGCATGTGCTGTCATGGCAACAATATCTGGGTCGACTCTGGGTATGTTGATAAGAAGAGTAATTTTGCTTGTTAACCCTGCTTTATTTCCTCCAGAGAAACTGCAAGTGAGTGGCTTTATCAAATGATGTGGGCACTCTTCGTTACTACAAGGTAGTTCCACCTCAAAAATATCCAACAAAGACATGCTAAATTTGCCACTCTTCCAAAGTCGGCTAGCTTGCCGAATCGCCATCTTCTTTGAATATAAATTGGACAAAAACCAGTTTGTATCCAAACTGGAGCTGACATGGGATGTTTTAAGTGTGTGGTAGTCGTTGTAAAACATTTCAACTTTGGAGATCAAAAGATTGTAATGTTCTGTAAAGTTGTTGAATCTCTCGTCAAAATTTTGTATTTGATTTTCAATGTCGCTGGCAAAATCCTCCATTGCCTTGTCATGACTCTGCAGTCCATCAATGTAGTTTTTAACAGATTGAACTTGACGGTAAACGGTAACAGACGTCGCCATGGCAATGACTCCAAGATATCGCAGTGTTAATACTTCACGTCTACTAATGGAAACGGATGTTTTGGGACACCATTGCTCAAGATCTGTAAGAACGTCCTTATACAACACATGGCAAGAGTTTAACGCAATATGCTGGAGGTCACTGTGGAACTTTGGCGCCAACATTGTACAGGGATTGATTAGCTCAAACGTTACATTTCCAACGATTTCAGAGTTGATTATTTTTGAGTCTGACGGTGACCACAGCACACCAGTTTCAATTACGGTACAGCCAACTCCAAAGATTATCAATGAAACTACTGACAAATCGAAGAGAGATTCAAGTGTACCCCTGAAGTTCGCCCTCTGAAATGAACGTTAAATATTTCAATTACACTTATTTATACAAAATTATATATTCCATAGTGTGTGTATACACACAAAGTTATTCGAAAAAAAAAACCAAAACTAATACATACCTGATGTTTAAACAAATTACACTGTAGTGTCATGGTGTCAAGGATTTAAAAATATACGGTCTGAAAGAGCAATCGTATATAGTGTTACTCCACTGCAAAGTAAACTGTGTATGAGTTCGTATCCACGGAGTTCATGCCTTTATAGCCACATTTTGAGGTAAATGAGGTGCAAAAGGTTTACTTTGGATGAGATCGTTCAAGGTTGAGGTTCAGAGTGGCTGAGGTATATTAAGGATGGGAATTAACTTTTTTTTTTCTTTTTGTAAAAAATATAAGTAGGTTACTGGAAGTATTCGGTATTTATTTATATCTACGTAGAACAAATTAAAGACATTCGTGAGTGCATGATGGATATTACTCAAAACGTTTGAAAATTTATATTGATAAAAACTTTGTTTGATTTTAAACTTGTTGTTCAAGTCTTCAAATGTACACGTTTAAAATCTCTGGAATTAATAAATTGAATATATACTTGCCATAACCGAATAATAAAACCCTATCGAGTGATGTGTACTCTGATATATACGTAAAACATTAATATTTTTTTTCTGTTTAGGGCCACAAGACTGCAAATATAATTTGACAATGATTTTAACAACTATTTGAACAGTTGTTTTATAAAAAAATACCTCTCAGATTCCTAACCTTTATAACTTCAGATTCATTCAGATTTTTAAGTGTTTTTCGTCATCGAGGGGTAAGACTCGAACCCGTGCCTTTTGAAAATAGCCACTTGAAGGATCAAATGGTTACGCCATTAGGCCATCGAGATGCTACCAAAATACTTGGCATTTTTATCACTACAAGAACGTAGTTTATGTATGAAATTTGATACATTGAACGTCAAATATTGTTGTTGCAAATTCCAAAAAAAATACACTACAAGAGTAATGTTTATAAAAAAGGATATGATTAGGAAACCTTGAGTAAATTTTTTTAGGTACCAATTACCATTGTCATTTTCAAATATAAAAATCAACCTCACAATATAGTACCTCAACAGTGACCCACAATTTACCTCAATTTCTACAAAATTGGTTTCATAAAAGGATAAACATTTAGTATCACTTTGGCCGTTGTCAACACACGTTTGACGTTGTATGAACATTTATCAGTGTACACTCTACGGGCTTACGCAGTTGACACAACATGGAACAGAATCAAAATAATCCGACTTTGCATCGTTTGCAAGTGGGTACATCTTTTAATTCATCGGAAACCACTGGGGTGTTTCAAATGGAGTCGGTAAGTCGAAGACATTAAAGATAACAGTAACTAAATGTGGTATGCTATTATTTGGATTGATACAATTTGTATTCATTTGTGATTTACATTATTCATTATGAATATAACAGAATCATGAATTTCCTGCAAAAAACTTGCAAAGTAGTAGAAAGGAACGCTGGATACTTTGTGCAAACTTGCAATACCACCAAACAGGAAATTTGGCCTGGTTTAATTCATTCAGTGCAAACAAGGACAATTACGACCAAATTGTCAAGATAAGTGACGCTGAAAGAGAAAAGCGTGTTCTTGGTACTGGAACATTACTAGTTTTTGCAAAGTCTGGGAACAAAAACTGGAGCAAACTTGAACTACTTAATGTGCAATACATTCCGGGATCAGACAATTTCGTCTCAGAAAAGCAACTTGAGGAAAATGGTTTTGAAATTATTTCAAAATACAAGAGCAGGAAGAAAAAGTTTGTAAACAAAACAAAAAAAGAGACTTTCACGATGGTATCTGTCAATGAAAAATATATTACGGATTTTTTACCACCGAAAAACATGATGGTCGATATTACAACTTTTGTACAACACAGTGACGCGAAAGATTTGTGGCATCTTCGTATGATGAATTCTGCACAAAACAGTGTCAAAGCCACCAGGGACGCATTTAGAGATGTTACTGGGATTGAAGAACCTGGGAAAAACACTGTCAAAACCTACACCAGCAGTCGGCTCTTCGGACAACCGCAAATTGACAGAGAAATTGGAGAAGAAATAATATTTATTATTACAGAAATGACAGTACCATCGATTGACCAACATAAATATATAATTATGTTCATTGACCGGAAATCATTTTATACCTGGGCATTCCCAATTAAGCAATATGAAGACTCTTTGGATATTGTCAATGGATTTATCTTGACGTTGACAAAAAAGTTTACACGTAATATTTCAAAGCTAAGTTGGAAACCCTTGAATGAAATGGAGGTTGAAACAAAGATGCACGAGATGTGCGAAAATCACAAAATTGAACACGGACGTTTGGAACATGTACTGGAAACCATACACTTTAACAGGTTGAGACACATTGTAGACCGAAATTTTAACATCTTAAAGTCGGCTGGTTTGCATGTTTCACTCTGGAGCAATACGATAGACACTGTTGTATTTTTGCAAAATTCTATCGCGGAACATTATAACACAGGACATCCAAGCAAGTTTTATAGTTTTTGGGGTAAAAAACCAACTGCTAAACATTTGCGCGTTATTGGAAGCCAGTCTTGGGCTGTTGATGTACAAAATAAGGCTAAACTCCCTGTCAACTGCTTTGCTCTGGGATATGACACTGTAAAAAATATGCGCTTATTTTACAATGCCAACCAACATAAATGTTTTGCCTCAAATCAGTATGTTTGTTTCGAAGAAGGGCATTTAATTTATACAAATATGGGTACAAATTCAAACAAAAATAATAATACATTAGACCATACAGTGCTCAAAAGTCATGACCTCATGTCAAATTTTACCGAGATTCAAGTGTTTGATCATATTCTACGTAGTGTTAAAAGTGTTCAAAAGTCTGATGGAACTTTCAATTACAAAGACTTACAGCGAGTATTTGACGGCGTGGACGAATCCAGATTCGACAACTTGTTAAAACGGTGCAAAAAAAGTCGGTACGTGATGGACAATACATCAGGAGATAAGCCAAACCTAAAAAAATTCACTTGTTTTCACAAGTACAAACTACCTGCTTCAAATAAGCTGACAATTTACACCTGCAGCGACAAGCTACTATTTAACAATAATGAAAAAAAACAATCAATGTTTCGAGCAATTTCGATTTCTCTGTTTGGAACTTGTACCTTTGCAAATTGTTTAAGAGTAATGCTTGTTCGACACATTGTACACAACTGGGAGGAGTTGCAACGTGGATGCAATGAGTTGTTTAATGTTACCTTTTCCGAGCTTATTTTGGCTGCCATAACTAACCAAATCCCAGGAATTGAACCATTTTTGTTAATGTTCTCTAGTATGTTCAAGAGGCCAATCTTTCTCACTGCACTGGGATCAATGTTTCCGGAAAATTTACAGACATTTCACTTTATTTCACACCCGACTTTTGTCAAAGTTAATAGACGGATGCCGATATATCTTGTGTGCCGTTCAGAAAAATTGTATGCACGCATACCCCATTCTCGAGAAGTAATTAGCGGAATTGGAACAAAAACGTCGATTAATTGGTGCAAAAATGTGGTGCCACAAGATAAATGTGCGCCTGGTGTATCCATGTATGCTGTTAGAAAACCGTTTGTTGGTTTAGTAATGCCAGTAATTTGTTCTCCAAAGTTTTTGAAACAAGGTTTATATTTGGATGCTGTCGATTTAATGAGCGAGAAACATGGACAATTTCATGTAGTAGAACCCAACCCGACCGATATTCAAAGTCAAGAAGACAGATTTACAAGTATGTCAGAGATTTTAAATGGTCTTTTGAGGCAGTTAAAAACAAGCAATAGTACTTGTCAAAGGTCTACACAAAATGAACAAGTTGCAGTCTGTTGTACTGCTTGCAACGTATATGAAGATGTCATTCCACCAATGATGGAAAATATGTGCCATAGATACCAGCGTCGACTAGAACACGAAAAGAGGAATGCTACACTCAAACGAGACGCAGCTTTGGATAAGTTGCGTGAATTGGAGGTTGTAGTTGAAAAATTACAAACGTCTCCTTGGAACATTTGTCAGTCTCCAGCTACTCCCGAAATATGTGAAATTCAAACTGAACTGGAAAATACAATTGCAATTGACATGGAAAATATATCAGCTCATGCGCCACATAATGAGCAAGCGTCAGCATCATCAGCAACAAAGCCACCTTCAAGTGCAAGCATTGGGTCTGTTGGAGGCAATTATTTTGTTTATCCATTGCACCCGCATGATGGATACCTTGTTTTACCTTGCTCCAACCCAACGTATGTTTATTGTGACATGGTCTGCATATTTATTGTAACAAATTTGGTTTACTAATTTTATGAATAATTTGATTTTAGCTCTGGAGAAGATTCTAGTAAAACAATTAGCTCTGGGGATTCTACATCCGGTGGCAAGCAGTCTATCCCATTAGTAGTGTGGGATTCCACTTGGTTCCAACGTATGGGTGCAATCTTACGACCAACCACATACGGAACGATTTTACCAACTGGACGTATAATGTACAACATCTCCGAGCCTCGAGCTGTATTGTTTCTGCCTCCATCCCGATTTTTTGAAGCTTTGGAAAAGTAAGAGTTCCTCAGATAATTTACAAAAGATGATTGCAATACTTCATAATTATTTATTTATTTATATATATTATTTTTTTATTATTTTTAAACACAACATTGTTTAGTGTCCCAATTGAAGAATCAGCAAAGCATGCCCATGAGGATTTACAACAAAACATATTTGAGCATCCAAATACAAATTATCGAACTTATCAACTTAACAACGGTTTGAACGGTTTTTTACGACTTGGACAAATCAACGAAATTGAATTCAAGTAAATAGAAATATTACGACATAATATTAATATTTAGTCAAAGCATGTTTGTAATATTGTTTTTTTTAACTAACTAACTAAACTGATCATAGTGCGGAGGCGAGCTCGGAAATATCAAATCAAGAAGGGTTTAGTTCCAAGAACTGTGTAATTCCGGGCAGTTACGTATATTATAACCTACAAAACGCCCGTGGTAGATTATATATGCCTCCGAGGAATAATCAAACACTATCCGTATACTTTCCGTCTACCAATACTAAGCCTAGACCTCCCAGTCCGTATTCTAGCTCGGATTCTTCTTCTTCACTTCCGGACGACCCCGAATCAGACGACGACTTTGGCGATTTCCAGAGAAGAAACAGAATGTCAGAAAGGTACCGCCTTTTATATCATCGTTTGCAAAGAGCCAACCCGATATTGGGTCTTGGCAGGGAAGTACGTACACTACCTCCACCATTTACCGCCCTTCTCGCCCTTCCGCCCCGCCGACAACCACAAGAGGAGTCGTAGAAAAAAGAACGCCCAGTTAAAGCTTTTAGTTGTAGACATTTATTTTATCAACATATAAGTATATCAACTCATGAACTGTTATTTTATTTATATACTGAATAAAACAGTATATTACGGGTCTAATAAATGTATTAAAATAAAGAGACGCTTAAAGCTGTAAAGAAAAGAAGATCTTGCACAAGAACCACAAATATTCCGCTTGCAGATTTTTTGGCGTACAAATTTGATATCCAAAACTACCAAAAATATGTGTAATTAATAAAGTTATTTGTTTCGGTATTTTATTTCGGAGTAATATTTGCGCGCTATTAAAGCGTACATAAAAATTAGCAAGTGTAGTTATTGAAGTAACATACACCACAAAATGCAACAATTAACATAATAGCTACAGTAAGCAAGCTAAAACCAGTGGTCGTAATGACTTGCGAATGATAATCAGAATATTTTGCCTTCCTAAAAGTGTCCTTGTCGTTAAATACTACATCGATAAAATTTATATGCATGGGAAGCTGATACACTGCTACAGTGTGTAAGTGACTTGCAAAATCTACTCTTTCAGTCAAGTTGTGCGAACCAACTATTGCTATTCAATTTGCACTAATATCGCTTGAACAGGGAAGAATCATTACAGTGACCGAATATTATTCAACTGTGCCACCAGTATACTAAAGGTAAATTTTAATGTTTTGAAATTTAACCTGAACGTATTTAGTTCCATTAAATTCAATTTAGCAAGATATTACGTAATGTTGCAATATTTGCGTGTTTCTCTTGGTGGTAGGCATGTGTTTTCGTACTAAAGAGAAAAAACGTGAGTCAGAGTTTTGTGATGGCAGCAACAGGACCCATTTTAAGAATGTTGACAACAAGAGTTTAGTTTTGCTATAAAAATTTAATATTTAGCCAGAGAAACTACAGCTGTGGCGGTTTTATGAAATAGACACTATTCGTTGCTACAAGGTAATTTGAAGTATAATGTTCCCAAAAGGGCAGATTTGAAAACTTTTTTTTTGTCTAATGGGTACCAGACCACACCAATTTCAATTTCCATACTATAAACTACAAATAACACTTATGATGTCAAGTAACATAAACGAAAAGTTTTTGGTGAACTCATTTTGATCATCAAAAATTGAAGTTATAAATAACGTTGTTGAACCATTTTTACGCATTAAAGTCAAATTAGTGCTCTAATGTTATCGTTTAAAATACTTATCTAATGATGGAACCAAATATATTGAAACGCCACAATGTCAAGATTATTTACAAGAAAAATATAGTAAAGGTGAGCAGAGCAGGGTTCTAGTTACATTAAATACCCATTGTGAGGTACTGGATGCGAAAAAAAACCATGCAGATTGAGGTTGTGGATGTTTGAGGTAAATGTTTTTTTAAGGCTAACTGAGGTTATTTTCAACAGCCACATAAACTTCATTTCCACAGTGTATATAAGGAAGATTAGTTTGAGTTAAGAGGTCCAGTTGCAGTGTGAACCTACTCTAGCCAGCTTTGCGGAAACTCTGATTATTGTGCATGCTGTAATTTATCCATAACAAGGTATTTTTTTCTGGTTCAAATAAATAATCTTATAAACTTGTTATTTAACAAGTAAGCTTTAAAGTTTACATTTATTTATTTAGATTCAAATTCCTTGCAATCATGGATGTTTGGGAAACTTGTGATTTCAGCAATTTTCACACATGTGGAAGTCTTGCGTGGTTTGCAGACTTTGTTCCGGTCAAGAAAGTCGGGGCGTTTTATGACCATGTTGAACAACAAGGAATGATGGGATTTGGAAAAATACGTTTTGAAGCCAACCAGTTCATACTAGGAAAATGGAAATCAATAACAATCGAGAACGTACAATACGTACCTAATTCACGAAATATATTGTCTGAAAAGCTTTTGAAGCTTCAAGGATATAATGTATTTAAGAATTCAAGTGGAGCAATATGGAAAGATTCGACAAAGAAGCTAATCATGATTGGAATTGTAAACAAAAAAACCAATAACACTATCATGAAGCTTCGACCAGCAGGATTACAAACGAGCCAAAAGGTGTTACTAGAAAATGTTCTATTACCAAACGACACAAACCTGCTTTACCATTTGCGTTTTGCACACATGACACAAAGACCACAAACAGCGATAAGCAGGGGAATTAGCGGAATTACGTGTTCAAATACTAACCAGAGTATGACATGTTTATGCTGTAAGGATAAAATTTTACGATATAAAGACTTGTCTTCTATCAAGGCACAACAAAACCCTTTTGTTCTCCGTGGATCGAGAATCAACGCTGAAATTGTCAAATTCGAGTTTGAATCGTTGACCGGAAACCGGTACATGGTAACATTTAGGGACGCATGTACTGGATTTGTATGGGCTTATGCTATCCCACACTATTACAACGCGGTTGGAATTATCAAAGAGTTCATCAGCACCATGGAAGTCCGAACAAAGACTGCCGTAAAAATATTTGATTTGGAGCACACTTTTGAGGGCGCTGTGTTAAAGGAATATGAAACATTCATTTCCAAGAAACTCATTGGAAAATCCAAACATTCAGAGTCATTTAATCCAATGGAAATGTACGATATCAACTTGAAAACGGTTGAACTCCGGGCAAAAGTAACATCTGCACTTTTTGCGGCAAATCTTCCAAACTTTTTGTGGGATGAAGTATTGGATACCGTAACCTTTCTGGAAAACTGCCTAGTGGTATACCCTAGTTGTACTACAACAGTTTTTGAAGATTTTACCTACAGAAAACCAAGCGCGTCAAAACTAAGAGCAATCGGTAGTCTTTCAGTTGCAGTTCCCCTCAAAGGTTCAAATCCCAAACCATGCGTGTTTGTTGGCTACTGTGAATTGAAGCAAAGCTACAAATTCTTTGTAAAGTCCCAACGACGTTTGTTTTATTCTAATCAATTTGTCATTTTGGAAGAGGACATGTTACGCCGTAACACCACTAAAGTAGAAGAAACATATTCCACAGAAACAATTTCGTTTGCCGGAGAAATTCGGGATGCCCCACCAAGCTATCAACAGTTAAAGTATCGGGAAAATTACATTGAAGGACAGTATACAAACACAATACGGGAACTTGAGTGCATGAGTGAACAACAAAGGAATACAATAAGTCGACAAGTTGTAAATGCTCGTCAGCTAGAGGCAACAATAGCCCTCCGTGATATTAAAATTCAAGAATTGACCAATTGTTACAAAAACCTTTATCAGGAATATTTTTTACTACAAGACAAAGCGTGTGTACTAGATCCAACATTTTGGCATTGTTAATTTTGTATGTATTTTATTTGTAAATGCTGCCTTCAGACCAGTGAATAACAATAAGTATCATTAAATAAATGAATACCTCAAATTGTACAGTCCATACCTTATATGCACCCTTACCTCAACCTTACATTTATTTAAATAAACCTCACATTTATTTACCTCAACCTTACATTTTTTTTTACATAAACCTTATATTTTATTACCTCATCTTTACATTCCTTTACCTCGACCTAACATTAATGAGCCTTAGCCTAAAACATAAAAGCTGTAAACTGACAGAAACTTGAAATATAATATCATTCGAAAGTTGGCAGTGGATCTGTAAAGATATTATTATATTGAACGTAAACATTCAAAATGGATTTTCAGTCCCGACCAAACGACATATTTTGCTGTCCATCCAAGCAATTCACAGCAGAATGGTCGAATCACAAGCATACACAGAAAGTCTCAGCGACAGGTCCAGTACAAAAAACATCAACTGTTTTTTTGTCACCTGAAGTGATACAAACGTTGTCAATCTGGTTGGCTGACGACGAAGCTCCAGTTGATCTACCTGAAGCCCTCAAAGCCAATATCACAAAGGAACCTATAAATGCAGAAAGTTCGGAGCCAATTTCACCAACTATTGTATTTTTTGAGCAAGCCATAAAGAAAGCAGAAGCCATGTTTCTTGCATCCAAGCGAAGGGACACCACTACATCTCAAACTGATTCATCGAATCAAGTGGAAATCAACAATCCATGCAAAACACAAATCAAGGAGTTTGCAAAAGTCCCCCTCGCCATAACAACTTTTGAATTAAACCTATAGTAAGCTTGTGTTTTATAAAGTTTTATACTTTTTTTTTAGTTATTAATCACTTATTGTAAACTTAAAAGCATACAGTCAAACGTGTACATTTATTTGCACAATTATTTCAAAGTACCCAAATGTGTTTATAAATGGCGCATCAAACTCAATGATGATAACTGTCACAATAAAAATTACAATTTGAATAAAGGCAATTGTCATGACCGTCAAGTCAAAATTTTGTGGAGTCAATCATTGAATCAATGTAAATTTATTATAGTATATTATTTCATTATTTTATTACCTTCAAATAAATATTATCGCAAACCTAATTTGACTACATGCGAGACCTGTTGGGGTGACACAGGGCTGACATGATTCATTTCAAATTCGCTTAAAAAAACTTGAAGCGATTCTAATATACTTAGCAATTAGGAAATACCTGCAAATGTGCGTATTTGATCTCAATTTGTAATAGATCATGAATACATTCGTTCACATTGTAGTCATACTCTCGTAAAAGTTATACAAATTGATACAACACATGACTATAATGTGTTTGCGAAAAATACATATCGTAAAACACGGGGCATAATGCATATTAACGAAATTGTAATCATACTTGAAACAATTCTATCCAAAAACTAACACTTTAAACAATACATATCACGACTTTAATATTTTTATTTTTTTCCAAAAATTATTGCTCATATGCATGAGAAAATTCGAGTACTCTCATAACTAGGATCTACTTTTCTTGAACCTTAGGTTTAAAAATTTAATGAGTCATCTGCACAAACTTCAAATTGAGGTTTACTTTAAAGCTAAGGCGTGGGTTTAGTTTTAGATCAAGGCATGGGTTTACATTAAAGGTACGTCTTGGGTATGTGTATTTTAAGTCGAATCCACCAGTGAGTATAAAAGGGTCAAACAAAAAGATTAGGCTATCATAAAACATTTTGCTCTAAGAGAATACACTTGTAAGCTGATGGTGTGTACAACTGGGCAATATGGAAAATCAATCATTTTCTCTTGATTTGGATCTGCTGTACACTGCCGAATGGAATTATGACGTTGTGGATAAGCTCGGAAAACCACCAACACCCGGATCCGACCGATTTATCCCATGGCTTCTTCAAGTGACTGGGTTTCACAAACTACCGATAGGTACTCGGATAATGCAGTCTACTCAGTACAAAAAAAAAGTCCAAGCTAAACAAATAAAAGCAAAAATTTAATGTATACAAATTATATTGATTGTAATAAATAAATAAATATATTATAGTTACTTTAAAGTCCTAATATGTGTGTATAAAAAACATTTCTTTAATAAGCATTCAAAATAAATATTTTCATGCAATGATGATCATTTATGGTCGTCAGCAAACGCTTCATCACTCAAAAATTTCATTGAAAGGCTTGTAATTTACAGCCAATAAAATACAAAAAAAAACAGCACATGATCAAATACATCCGGTTACATTGTAAAATTGTATATGCAAACGAAGCAAGAATGTCCCTACTGTGTAACACATTACTCAGTTATGGTTAAGGTGTCCACAGTCATCACAGATTAAACGTATGCTAATATTTTATTATGAATTATGTTAAAAAAAACTATCACTTCAAACATTTGGAGAAAACTTGGTTTTTAAAGTTAAATGTCGAATAAAATGGGCTACACTAGCACAAACGAAGACTAACGATAACAATAAATTGTAACTGATAGGTAAACATTTGTAGACGGGTACTTTCATAAAAGAATACCTGTTGGTAAATTATATTTTAAGCTTAGACATCAAAAAGTTTAGGTGACTAAGCAGGTGTACCTCATGTACCAAAGTACTTAATGAAGACCTCAAAGTGTACCTTAAATCATGAACCTTAAAGGTTTTACGCGCATATAAGGAGTATGCATGAACAATGAAGTCATTCACTAGAACTTGAGCAGTTGAGCAGTGCATTATATACCGTGCTATATTGTGAGAGTATTATCAGAAACGAAAACCAACGTCGTTTTTAAGCGAAACACATCAGAAATCAACTTTGTTACAAAGATGATTTTCCGCCCTGGAATGGAAAACTGGTGTGGTAAGACGAAAGACTTTAAATGTTTGAGTAGGTCCAATCAAGCAAGCAATCAAATTGTTATCAATAGCCGTGATCTACTTACTATGAACATCATTGATAAAATTGAGAGTTGGTTTGTTACCATGGAAGCATCTGTAAAAGGTGAACCCCCGGCTCGTCAAGTTATTCTTACTCCCGAACGTGTTAGTTTGGATGACTTTTTTGCATTTATTAAACAACAGTTTGCTTCCAAAGCAAATGACCCAAACGAGCAACAACTGGTTACAGTCAGCGATACGGATGATATCTCTACCACAACCGAACGAAGGATGGACGAACCATTGATATCCAAAAATGACGTGACAGAGAAAAAAACGCCGTCTGAATACAAATGAACATTACTTTTACGATTAAATTGAATTAAAATTTATGTATATGTGTTATATTTTCACGTAATTAAATTGTTATCATATAATATTTATTAGAGTTTATTGGGAAATTGATATTATAATAAATTATTAGGATATACATAGTTGTTCAACACCAAAAGCGTTTTATGTTAAAATTTTATTTGCATTAAATTTATTAGGTAACACTCATAGCATGTATATCATTAAATTATAATTAGTATCCTACAATACTTAAAAGTTGGTTGCTAATACAAACATTTGTGTGTGGAATATGAATAAAAATCGTTCCGTTTTTTTTTTTTTCTTGTTTTTTGTGTGCTTTAATGGCGGCCTGAAGGGATACATCTTTGATTACTGTCAAACATTCTCTAACATTATTGCACAATTTAAAACATGTCAGAAAACATTTATGGGTGGACCATTATCAATCTATGCTGCTGAAATTATCCCAAAATTTAATAATTGTGGTATTATCAACCTCATCAGGCCCCAAACACAGGGATATGCATAAACTGGCCAAAGTGGAAAATGTACCTAACGATTGAAAGCACAGTTTAACTCAAAGGCTGAAATGGATTATGTGGTCTGGTTTGAGGTCAATTTTGAGGAAGTATTTTAGTATATAGAATATTACTTGATGTATGTCTGAGGTATTGTTAAGGGTCGTCGTTTGCTATAAGACCGATGTCGTATTCAATAAGGTTACATTTGATGATTCATTGACATAATGAAACTCATGACGTTGTGATTAGTCTTTACAATCAGTATACAACTGTACAAACAAACAAAAAAATGGAAAAAAGGTTAAAATTTGACTTTAAATATTTATGGTTTAAAATACGGTACATAATAAAGCTTAAACATCAGCAAATAGAACCTTTATTCAATTGTGTGCTTGATTTAAAAAATTGCATAATAGAAGCAAAAATGTAATGTTTAATATGTGATGTGATTGTATATTTTGCATTACCACTTTGCCAAGGACTAGGAAAACGCACATATACTCAAGTAAGCTAAGGAAATGCCAGCAAAGCATTTAACGTCGTTTTACAGTAATATTGTCAGTAAACACGGTTATTCAAGAGACAAAGTTCCTAGCTTGAAGTGTTAGTAAAACCAGATATGTTATCATATCCCATAACCTTAAGCTTTGCAATTGATATCTGCAATATTTGATTACTAAAGGCGTTTAATTTGTACATTAAGGCATTAAATCAAGTATGTAACAAAGTTAACCAAATAAAATGAAAAATCGTGTGATCAAGAATGGTATAATTTACTTATACGTTCCGTCCTATAGATCGTATTATAAGATACAAAACACAAGCTGTGTTCAATCACCCGCAATACTGAAAGGACTTACCAAGAATAATATAAATGTAAATGTCTTAAAATACAATAATTTTAATTAATGTATACGTTAATTAACGAGTCAAGAACATTTGTTTTTTTTAGAACGAGCGAAAGATGTAAGCATGAAATCAATGAGTTGAAGCGATCAACTTGACGCAGTTAACGAATTAAAGCATAACGCATGTAATGCGGTAAAGCATAATGCAATTGACGCGTGCAAGCAATACACAGTTAGCGCGTTAATGCATAACGTAGTTAACGAGTTAAAGCATAACGCAATTAACATGGAAAGCATAATACAGTAAAAGCGTTAATGCAAAACGCATAATTAAGTTTTGTTTGCAAATAACTAATTAACGTGAAAAGCTCAGGATACGATATTTGCACCAGTGAATCCCTGAGATTCAGAGTATATGTGTTTAAAAATCAGCAAGATATGCTCAAGCATTCTTGAGATATCGTGTTTACAGACGGACAGATAGACAACCACGACGATTATGTAAAGCAGCTTTTGCTCATTAATAACGCATACCTTTAAACTTGCATTATCTTATATATTTGTACCTCAAAACGTCATCACTACGACCTCAAGCTTTCAACCTTTGTCTTTTTTGAAAATGCATAAATAGGGGCATCGTAGAAATATTTGTTTTCAGTTTGGGGTTTGATATTGTCAGAAACAATATCATGGTCTGCAGTTCCCACAATTAACCTCTAAAATATTTGTATTTTATCAAAGTTTCGGTTTCATTGAACCTACAATTTAATTTTGGATTATTTTAAGAACAAAAATAGGTGACTAACCATGCGTAAAGTGTGTTCGGCGGTGAAAGTTTACGTGGATCTTGACCCAGAATTTAATATGCCAAATTGTACTGATATACGCATATTAGAAGGTGTTTACAAAGAGTTGACAGATCTGGGCACAAACGGAAGCAAAAAACGAAAGGCATTTGCAACAATTCTAGAAAACGTGGAAGCGGAAAACAAAGATATTTATAATGATTTTTTACTAAAGTGTCAACAAAATCGATATATGGTTGCTGATGATAATGAACGCCTGCAAAAAGTAGACGACCTTGACAAGTTTAACCTGCAATTGTCAAATCAGCTGACACATTTTATGTTAAAGGACCACAATGTTTCAATATTTAACATCATTTCTGTGGCGATTTTTGGAACAACTAATTGCTCAAAGTGCTTGCAAGTAGTTTTTGTGCGACATTTGGTTCAAAATTGGTGTGAATTAAAAAAGAACTGCCAAAAGATGTTTAATGTTACACTTTCGGATGTCCTTGAAACAGCAATTAGTGGTGGAATACGAGCACTGGAGCCAGCTTTGCTTATACTATCATGTATCATTCATGGTCCAATTTATGTCACAACCGTCGCATACAAGGCAGAGACCAAACAAAACACATACGTGTTTCTAGCAGACAAACAGTACGGTAACAAGTCCCCTGTATGGATGACGAGCTGGGAAGGAACATACTTGGTGCGAATACCAACATATAATTTTGGAATAATTGGACTTGAACCAGCCATGGCCATCAGTTGGGGCGCCAACGTAGCAATCCACGACACAGGCAATTTCAAATTGTACACAAAAGCGCTAAAACATCCAACTGGATTGATGCTACCTGTCATTGGCCGTCCGGATTTTATAAATCAAGAACTTTACAACAACGCAATAGATATAATGGAAAAAACAAACAAACACGATTTTTATCCACCAGTCAACATTGTAGATGATCACGGGACTTTGTTGCACAACCTATCTCAGTTTGGGGGCGACCTGCTTGTACAAGTTGTTAACTGTACTGGAAAGGTTAAAAAAACATGCACACATAATCCCATCTACTGGTTATGGAAAACCCATTGTACTACATGCGTTAGTTGGGATAAAGACTTGGCCAAAATTTCTCGTCAAATACAAAAGGTTTTTAAAGGAAATTCGAAAGGTCGACTACCTGGCAGCTTTTGTAATGGCTGTCCCACTTGTGCATATGCAAACATTTTAGTACATTTGTTCATTGAACGAGCATGCATTCTAATTGCAATGTTATCACATTATCACAAGGCACATTAAAAAATTATTACTTATTTTAATTTAAACGTGATTTCGTATCAATAAAAACATTATAAAACCAATATATTTACTAATGCAATTACTTGCATTAGTTTCACAGCCTTACAGTGTTACTTATTAACTCTTATATTAAACGTTCCAAACTCGGCTGGCTTAACGAATCGCATTCTGGTTTGAATATAAATTATTAATACATCAGTTGGTCTCAAAAGTCGAGGCTACATGGGATGACTTCAGTTGGTGGTAATCATATTAACATATTAACTTTTGAGACTAATAGGATTTACTGCTCTGTAAAGTCGTGGAATCGCTTGTCAGATTGTTTGATTTAATTTTCAATGTTCCTAGTAAAATCCTCTATTGTTTTGATCTGGTCTTGCAACTCAATTAGTTGGTTTTCAACGCCAGTAACCCAAGACAACAAATCCAATAAAATATGCATATGATGTACTTTACATTTCTGGCCGAAGGTGTCGTAGGATTGTTCAATTGTTATAATATCCATCATTGCAAAGTTGATTTCTAATGAATCTTATTGGGACCAAACCACCCCGGTTTCAATTTTTGCAGTACGAAGAACCCCAAAAAAAATCCCAAATAAAGCAATCCTGAAGTTACATGATGCCAAGGAAATGGATATTTGGACCATGTGTCTGTGTAACATGTTACTCCAATGACGAATAAATCATAAATGGTAAAAGAGTAGAGTGACAGTAAAATAGAGGAGCAAAGTTTAGTTGGTTATTAATTTCAGGTGCACGATAGCGTGTACTGAATACATTGAAAGGATAGGGATTTTGTGTCTGAAAATGGACATCGTGTACGCCATCTCCTAGACAATTAGGACCTTTAGCGCTCTAGATCAAGTATCACTCTACTAGTAAGGGTTGGTGAGTCAGGATGTTGAATGAATACAGGCTACGGTCTATTGAGAATGTGGTGTATAAAAACTGAGGTATATCATAGTTAAGGTACATCATAATTGACGTGTATCATAGTTGAGGTCTATTCAGGCCGAGGTATATTGAGGTCTATATAGACTACGGTATATCGAGACTGAGGTCATTTAAGGCTGGCGTCTATTAATGCAGTGGTTAACGGAAAATATTTGAGACCATGGTTACTAAGTAAGTAAGCACATTACATCTCTTACGCAATCCTGAAGATGGAATATCATATGTTTATTATGATATTTCATAATTATTACATATATACATAATTTATTTAGATATAAATTAATTGAAATAACTAAGTATATTTATTCATCACGGTTTATAATTTACAAGTTAAAAAATATATTCAACAGGGCGGCGTCGACGACGTAAAAAACATTGGCATTCGCCACACCGACGATATAACCAATATACCAAAAAACCAAGCGTGGTAATGATACATAGAATAATGACTATGCACAATAACATAGCAATGTAGTAACTAATTGAAGATGGTTCTGAATTCAACTCGTAAATGTGGTCAAACAGCTCATCATCGGAAAATTCAAACAAAAGGGGAAGTTCGTGGTCCGCTGTCCTGTGCAAAATCCATTCTGAAACCTTAGAAGACACGTCTTTTGTTCGGGGAACAAGTCTGGGACCATTGTTTACCCGAACATTGAGTGAAGCAGGTATCACAATTACACTATCCGGACAGGCTCGTTCAATGCCTTCAATGCTGATTGTTGAATGCTCACAATAGACATAAAACTGACCATTTAGATATGCACTTTTGATGAATGATGAAGCGTTTACGACGGCCTCCTCCTTACAATCCCCAAGTTGAAAATACCTAAGAGGCTCGCTAGGTTTTTCGCACTGGTAATCTGTGACCACACCAATGTAACCAAATTTGTCATCTTCGACATCGTAGATTGCAGTGTTGTGTTTGATTTGGCAATGTTTGGTTTTAGACATGATCATTGTAGTAGGTCCATTATAGCTCGACCTACATGTGGTATTTTGCGTTCGTAATATCAAGTCAAATGGTGTAGCTTTCATCGCCACTAGATTGGTACTGACAGTGGGTAAATTGATTGAAAAATATATCGAATTGGTCTCGACTGAAAACTCAAACTTGATTGGTTTTGCTAGATTAATTGGACAGTGATCACCACACGGTACTTGAATTCCAAAGATTGCAAACAAATGATTGTTTATGACTCCTCGATTCCAGGCAGTCTTGGCTTTTTCAATATCTGAACTCACTTCCACAAGGTTGTTTTTCAAATTTGTAAATTTGAACTTTCCATTACTCATTAGTTTACTGGCTTTAAGCTTCAGTTCTTCTGGAATTGGCGCAGCAGTACTGTTATCAGCCAGGGAACTTTGTGGCATTGAAATGGTATTCGAATTATCCAAGTGTTGGACCCTCGGGATTCCTTTAATCTGCTGAATTTTCGTGCAATTGGATAGACCGGGGATCAAATCAACTTCCATTGAGATGACTTGAGCATTACCGACTGTCTTTGGGACAGCTGGATGAAGCAAATTCCAATTTGCTAGTTGATCCAGTATCGCCTTGTAGTTTAAGTTACAAGTTTTCACTTCGGCAGGAGATATATTGATATGGTTAGACGGTTTGAATATTTCACATGGACTATGTAAAGAAGCCCGAAAATTAAACACGGTCGCAAGATTTACTACATGGACATCTGATGCTTCCCAAACCACTGGATATGTCGTCCTGAGACCACGAACCTGCCCAAGAGTCCAAAACATGAACAAAATAAAGAGGTGACCCATCTGTTAGGAAAAAAATATATTAATATATTAGCACTTGATTTTTTTTCGACTAATGGTAACAATCGAATTCAAATGACGGTTTTCAAATACCTTAAGGGGTAGCCGTATTACTCAGTAATCAACAGAAACAGCTTTGAGCACACACCTTTTCACAGCAACTCTGAATCACGAATGGTAGGATGTGAATGCAAAGCAACCGGCTTTTATTCCGGAATTTTGATGATGAAAGGGTAGGGATACGGTTGAGGAACATTTTGAGGTACATACATATGAGACAGAGGTTTATTTTATTTTTTGTCACCTCAAACCATACCTTTTTTTATATCACATCAAAGGAACCACTTTTAATGTTGTATATTTCAATGTTGAATATTGTTTAGACGAGAGAGTTTGTGTGTGTGTATGTGAGTGTTTGTGGAAGGTTCTAAAATATATTTGAAAAGTCTGCTTAAGCAACGACATATAGTATTTATACAATGGATATAAATGACGACTATAATTCCACTGTAAAATCAGGGACCAATCAGTCGGATGAAAGAAAAGACACAGGCTGTAACATTGAAAACGGCTTGACACCAGATTACGTAAGCTGAAATTTTACTTTAAAAAAAATAAACAAAACTATGCACTATAATTTGAATGAATATTTACGTTTTGTAGCAGCCACGATTTAAGTACTGTAAATACAGGATTAAAAAAGCAGTAATAGAAGCAATGCGCGCATTGATGATACTACACTTGTACTTTAAGTTAAAATTAAATAAAACTAATTAAAACTTAAAGTTTAAGTCATATGGGCATGACATGAAGGATTTTAAAATCCAGGTCCGTCGTTTATTCTTTTCAAAGGTAAGAAAAACCTGACAACGCATATACATTTGTACTATTAGAAACCTGAAAATCAGCAGAACTATCCAACGAGGCAATATGTGTGAGTGCAATCTATAATTTAAATTTCTTTAAACCAATCAACACCGGTTGGTTACCATATTTATATATTATTGTTTACATTTAAATAAGCCTAATTTACTGTAGTGGTAGGTTCAATTTGAGTAATGTCTCAAAGTTGTTTTTATATTCATCAAAAAGCGTTGCATCGTAAGTTGTGTATGTATATGTTGTTTTTTTTTACACAGATACAGTAATAAAAGGTTCGTTATTAGTTTAAATTTATTCTCCATGTTCTTATTTTCACCATTCACTATGAACATCATACGCAGTGATTATACACTATTATATAAGTACACACGCATACAGTACATTACAGAATTGATGCCGAGCAAAACGCCATCAAGAAAATCAAGTGTCGTTGATAGAAGGACACCGCTAGATGAATCCGCATTTCGAGCAAACGTGATTTTTTTTTTGTGTGGAAACGTCTTGTCAGTGCGTCCCCAGCATTTGTGTATTTTTTTCCCTATCATTAAGCATAATCATGAGATGTCATGCTAAAAGTAAAAATTGGGAATTTGCACATTTTTTTTTAAATATGAAACTTCATCATTGTTCATCACTGTCAAATAGCGATCCGAACGACAAGCCAAAAACTCGTATGAAAATATTGGGATTTTACCACGCCAACCGGTAACATAATATTGCATTTATAATTTATCGTTTATTATAATTTCATTTCCTAAGAAAAATTCCAATACAATACAAAGAAGGACCAACAACGTTAAATAGAAGCTTGCATAAATGAGTCCACTTAAATAGGCTCAATGTTGTGCAAAGAATCCGAAAACCCTAAATAAAACGACGTGTAATTATAAATGGTTAAATATGTACCGGGTTAACATGTGTAGATTAAATATACAGTTTCAAGCAAAGGTTTCTAAAAGAAAACTGTTAACCCAAAAATTTTTGGAACCATAGAGATTTAAACAGCGACAGCTGTCTAGTTTTTGAAAAATTTCAGCAACATATTATTAGTTGTTAAAATGACTTCTCAAAATCAGAACCCGTTTAGGCAAAGAGTACTTGCAGCGATTGGCAGTCTTGTTAGTACCGGAAGTGTTTTTGATGCCCGAGGCCAAGAAATTTTCAAAAACAAGTTTCCAGATTTCATTGAGAGTGTCCCAAGGTAATATGTTGTAGCTTAGTGTGTATGTTTTTTTTTTTTACTTCCAACTTACAAGTGTGAATACTTCAATTTTCCCTTTAATTCAACTTTTATACAGTACCCCAGTATCCATCTGGGAACCAATGGATTCATCCAATTCTTTGAATTCATCATTAGTAGCAAAGTCAACTGATGGCAGTTCGTATGATTCTTCATCTTCAGCAGAGTCCGTCACAGACTATTCAAGGTGATATTTCCCTTAAAAACCAATTATCATATAATATTATTTATTTTAACTTGTACGCGTGTATTTATATTTTAGTGACTCGATTAACAAATTGTCGAAACAAATGGGGCGAAGTAAATTAAAAGAAGACCAAAGCTGTGACGGTCATATGGAGATTGATTCCCCTCCAGTTCAGCGCAAAAAAAAGAGGATAAAACAACTGACAATATCTGACGACGAAGATGGCATGCCGAATGAGACTAAGCCATCCCAACAATTGATGAAGGAATTTTCTGAATGCCCAGAACCAAAAGGCACCGGCATTTTAGAAAAAGCAGACGATTTAGTTAACGATTTGATCCAGCCAGCAGCATCCTGCAATCAACTTAATCGGAAAAAGCTTCCTGGCAGGCAGATTGGAACCCAACACACGCCATGGACTCCTGAAGAAATCAGAAGAGTGTTTGAATATTTGGATAAACATAACCAGCTAGATCGTATGAAGGGAAAGAGTGTTTATGGGCCCATGGCCGAAGCGGATGTTGTCGAACGATCTGCATCGGCAATTCAAACTAGAGTAAAATGCATGCTAGAGACTAAGAACAGAGAGGTGCTAAAAGAAGAATTGGATAATGATGAATTGTATGAAAAAATTCTAAAGGTTTTAAGAAAACACAAACCAAAAGGTGGTCCAAGGCCCAAATCTCAAATATGATTTGAACATTGATTTCGTAAAAAGGTTGCTTGGTTTTTATGCATGTACTGATGTAGTAAAAATGTAAGAGTTTTGAAAACACTAGAATAAATGTATGTATTTGGATTATAAAACTAACAAAGCTGTTATACACATTTGTATTAAGGTTGTACATAGTGAGACCAAAATATTGTTACATGCAAATGCGGCCATGTTTTACTCTTGAAGTCAATTTATTTTAAATCATTTCATAAAACAAATGGACAATCATACATACTCAATATATCACACTGTTTAATGGTAAATTTACATCTACAAAACGTTCAAGGAAGATGTTTTGAATTCATGTTTAGTATATCAAGCTAAAAAGCTAGTATAATCTAATATTGAACACTCAAGGGTTTTTTTTGGACGTTTTCCTAAATAGTAGGTCATCTCACAGATTAACCGTACTCATATCGATTTCAGCTTAAATATCGGTAAAATATAAGTTTACGTTCAACTGTTCAAACGATCAACTTATCAAATTCAAGCTTTTGGGCTTTAAGCAGCATTGAAACGTTTAACCATCAACCTTACGCATGGATTTCATGAATTGAATTCCAAAGTGCACAAATTTTTAGGTTAACATGACCAATTTTGATGTGCATATTTTGTGATTGAAGGTCCTAATGCCATACTGTAGTGTCATTAGCAACTAATATGAACTGTATTAAACATTGATGTGGTAATGAATTAAAACTTTCACTCACTCTTACTAATAAATTTTAAATTAAGTACAATGGGTCAGGTTAAAATTTTCAATGTTTATTATAGATCAAAGTCTTAAGCTCCATGAATATCCTTTTAATAATGATTATAATGCTAACGTTTGCATTTATAAACGACCGGGCGACGGTTAACGAATGGAACCACGATCTTTAGGTTGACTGGTATAAGAAAAACTGCTACAATGAGCAAACTACATTCGATATGTGTAAAAAGCCAAAAAATATGTGTTACATATATTAATTATGAAAAGTAATAATTTATAAAAAGTACTTAAATTGTGGTACTTTCATAGTGTAGACCAATAAAAGTGTAGATTTTAATGGAATACTGGAAAAAACTAGATATATTCTGTTGTAAACTACTAAACCACGAATGCAATACAATCAAGCGAATCATATACCTTGAAGTTTTGAGGAAGAGGTATGTTTTGAGGCGGAGATATACTTTCAGGCTTAGGCATGCCTTGAGGCGTATTCATGTTGTTAACGTAGAGGCTTAAATTGAGGTCGAAAATATGCATACCTACCTCAAAATGGTACCTAACAAATACGAAATACGTTTGATTAGGAATATTTCAAAAATTATTGTGTACCTTTTTTTGTAATTGCAGGATCCACGATAGAGTTTCGAAATTTAAACCACGAGAACAGCATATATACATGCCACAAGGGTGCAAATCATATTTTCAGTAAACAGTCATTTGCAACGTAATAATTTTTAGATTAGAAATTTGTAAAACAAAATTTTTTAAAGGTAATTTGCAGAAATTTACTTTGAAAACCGTAACCGCATATGCTAAAAAATGTATGATGGATGGTATGGTATGTTTCACTGCCGAATTTTATAATATGACTTCATATAACAATCTAAATACGTGACATTTGTGGCTACAAAGAAAGTTTATATTCACCTAGTATGTGTACCCAATTTATGATGTTCCAGTTGTGAATATTTCTTCCGAGATTACTAGAGATGGAATCGTAAAGGCATTCGGTTAATGAACGTGCTGGATGTTAGTATGCAATTATACATGTAACAACATACACGTATGCCTTTTGTACAAAAAATAAAATGCGAAGGGTGCAAGATATTAAAATCTGGAGGGAGGTTTGTGTTTATTTCGTCAAATATTTTATTCCCCTTTATAAACGATTTTGAATTTTAGTATGTTTAAGTGTTTAAAATGAGATACAGGTACCCAAAGTACTAAAAACTGAACAATGGAAACTCAATCTGGTCCAAACCACTAGTTTTTATATTGCCGTCAATCGACTGAGATGACGGCTGATTTAAAACTTCATTTTGGTAACTTGCATCGTCATATGGTAGGTCGACTCTCATTGGTAGCACTTTCTGTATTACAGTCCGATTTCTATTTTCAATTTGTGGATAGACTCCTCGATTGGAAGCCCGAACTTTTTCATCTTTCAGTTTCCAAACCATTCTCCCCACTCCTGAAGAGATTGCTGGGGTACTTTTAACTCGTCCGAGAGTTAAAATGATGCACAGTGAGAGTAAAATGCACATAATCTGAAACAAAAAAGGTAAAAAATATCACATTATATTAATCATACAATTATTAAATATAAAATTGTAAGTACAGTCAGTGCGGAAACTATTTTACCTTTGCCATATTTAAAAAAATAGTATCAGGAATTTGGTCTCTGATTTAGCTGAATATATGGATGTCTTTCGGCAAAAGATCCAAACACACAAATGAATGACATGCAAATGGATACATCTGACTTTTATACATTAAATTTCTGAGGTGCATTTATATATTGTGGTAGAGGTACGTTTTAACAATGAATTTGCTTAAGCTCGAGGTTGTCTTTTACAGCTTGAGGTACTGTATTGTATTTGTATGCTTGTAATTGTATTTCTTGAAATTGTATAAATATCTCACTGGTGCATAAAGGATTCAATGAGAAAAATCAATGTATGTGTTATTACTATCTCGTAAATCTTGTGTATTCAGTTCGATTTGAAACGCGTATTCCATCAATTTCCGATTTGACTTATTAACCAATGGATCAAATGTGTGAAAAAATGTGTAATTTTAGTAAACGACGTGGAGAAAGAGTAAACTTGATCCAGGCTTTAAGAGAAAATGAATAATTAAGTAGCAATGTGTAATGAACCCAGCAAGTCAAAATAGCACGTATGGTGTAATTTTAAACATTTGTCAGTCAAAGTTTCATTTTCGGGTGCAGGAGTACTGGAAATTACTCTGTAAAATTAAAGCAATAGAGATTTATACTATAACTGGTGCTATACATGCAATTCAAAGTGGATATACATTGAAACTTTATGCAACAGATTGAGGTATACAATCATTGATACAATTTACAAAATGTTTAATGTGAGTAACGATGCATTTATGTGTGTATGCAATAGTGAAAATCACAAGGCTGAGGTCTATATTTTGGAACGAGGTGGGTTTTTATTTGTATTGTATTATTAATATAATTAATGATTAATGACTGACAATTTATGTGTCATCGTGGTTTCTTAGGTAAACGTATAATTTTGACACAATACTATCAACCAAACTTAAAACGCAAAACTTGGTAACAATTTTATAATCATTACTGTTAATTCTGTACACAAATCACCAAGCCAACTTAAGGTCGAGTAGTCACCTCCTTTGAGCGCTCTGGAATCCCTCGTACTAGCAACATTTTGACTGGCTGATGTAAATGATTCCAATGTTGTTGGTGGTCTATTAATTACGACACTGTTAACATGTCCGAGGGCCAAAATGATGAAGACCAGAGAAATCAAGCCGATCTGTAAACACAACTGAAAAATTATAACTAAATCAATAATGTTTATGGATATTTCTTCCAAAATCGATATACCTTTGCCATCATGATTACAGCATATGGGTTGACAGCTGAATAAAGAAATGGAACAGAAACTCCTCCAGTGAGTAATGCAAAATTAAAAGTGCAATACA